>AYEL01066824.1:0-94009 GCA_000484575.1 Olivierus martensii | reverse complement strand
ATTTTTTTAGGGCAGAAATTCTCTTAGGAAAAATTTTAAAGAAAAAAGAATGGAAGTAAGTAATTAAAAT
The DNA here is from genome assembly GCA_000484575.1 of Olivierus martensii. Lineage (NCBI taxonomy): Eukaryota > Metazoa > Arthropoda > Arachnida > Scorpiones > Buthidae > Olivierus > Olivierus martensii. The sequence goes on along the minus strand of AYEL01066824.1, from coordinate 93,939 downwards.
AATGAAAATATATAATTAAATATATAAGACTGTTCTACTGCTTAAACTTAATGATTTATATCAGAGAAAATCTAGCACTATTAGCAGCAAAGAAAACTAAAAATATTTTTTATCAAAGAAAAATATCACAAAATGTTTTCGGCAGTTATGCCATCATCAGGTAAAATTATTGATAAAAAATATTTTTAGTTTTCTTTGCTGCTAATAGTGCTGGATTTTCTCTGATATATAATTAAATTTATATTTTATAAATTAAATATTTTCTTAATTTAATTTGAACTTTTAACCTTTATTTTAAAATTTTTATATTAGACGCTCAAGTTACATTGTCGCAACAAAACTCTTCTGGGGAGGAAAGTAAGAAAATTATATTTATTAAAAAAATAATTTTTAAATTGCATTCTATGAATGAATGAATTTAATAAATAATTTTTATTCATGATGGAAACCAATTTGTTTTGTATTAGATCTGAAACTGAGCGTGGTTTTTCAAGGAAACAGATACTCGAAGGCAAGTTTGGGTAAATGATATTCCACACTCTTTGAAGTTGTGCATTGGAATCACTGGCATGATTAGATTAGTTTTACTTACTTATCACTCACATAATGGCATGTTTGTTTATTTGCAGCATGTTAAAATATTTTTTCCTGCTTGGATGAAATTAATCAATTAAATTTTACAAATTATATATATACATATATAAGACTGTTCTACTGCTTAAACTTAATGATTTATATCAGAGAAAATCTAGCATTATTAGCAGCAAAGAAAACTAAAAATATTTTTTATTGAAGAAAGAATATTTTCTTCAATAAAAAAATTCATAGTTTTCTTTGCTGCTAATAGTGTTGGATTTTCTCTGTTATAATATGTTATTTTCAAATTTTAGAAAATTTCAAAAATTCTACAATAATTTAAACATTATGATAGCAAAAAATAAATTGTGAAACTAGTTATTTAATATATGACTGTAGTAATTTAAGATGATAAAGTTTCCATCACAAACCTTCATGTTATAATCAAATATGTATTTAAATATCTAAAATATTATAGATATTTCCCATTGTGGGTAATACTGGGTTCTAGGAGCCGATTTTCCCGATTTCCCGACAAACCTTCCTCGGGATTCGGGTACGGGAAAACAAAAAAAATTCCCGGGAATGGGCAGGAAGAAATTCTCACCCGGAAACACTATTTGAAATACTTTAAATAAGTCACCATAATTTTATAACATAAAATTTTATATTATTATATGATAAAACTGTATTGAAATAAATTCTGTAAAATACACTTATATATAAAAACAAAAATGGGCACAGTAGCAACTGTGCCACAATCTACAACATAGAACTATGTCAACTGTCATTATTTCATGACACTGTCTCATTAGTTCTATGATGCAAGTTGTTGCAGAGATGCTACTGTGCCCCATATTTTTATTCATATTAACTGTGAAGTAAGTTTAAATCTATTCTGTAAATTAAAAGTAAAAATCCAATTCATTTTTATAAGAAGAATTTTCTTTCTTTAATTGGTCTCTTAAATTATCTTATAAGGGAATTAGATTTGCAAATAGATTTAAAAAAAATAAGTTAAATTTGTATTTTTTGAAAATATGTATTGGCAATCAGGAATTAGCATTAAAGAAAATGCAACCCTAGAAGATATGATCTTCATTATAGGGCTGAATTTTCTTGATGATCTTCTAGTTCAGCCATTCTCAATCTGTAGCCCGTGGGCTGCATGTGGCCTGGAATGCACAGTCATGAATTTAATGAAAGCACAGAATTCTTCTCTCGCATGCAAAAAAAATAATAAAAATTCTGATATTAAATATAATTTTTTTTAAATCTGGAAAAATTAGAATTTTCCTAATTTGCTAGGTCTTTCCTGATGCACTCAAAATTTTTTTCCACGTGATACCAACCAGTTGCCGACTACTGATATAGGATGTGTGCAGCCCACTTAATGTAGCAAACAAATGCATGTGGCCCAGGGGAAAAAAAAGGTTGAGAACAACTGTTCTAGTTCCTTTAGGTTAGCTAGAAAGATAGAACAGCTAATCTATAGGAACTGTTTACAGATAAAGCTTATAGGCTGACACCATCGATGTATATACAAACTGGATAGACTGCTCAATACTAGAAAAACAAAACTGTTGTCAGTGGGGTCCGCCATATTGCTGATAGGATACTTTCGTTTATCTAACACAAGTCTTTCTTGGTGTTGGGATTTTTTTTTCCGTCAGTGTATGTACGTTATTTTTATTTTGTCGTTCCCGATCTAACGTTTTCCTCAATCTAACGTTTTTTTCGCGTCCCCTTGGAAAACGTTAGATCAAAGTTTTACTGTAGTACAAATTGAAAGATGATGACGAGTAGAGAAAACGTTCCAAAATGACTGCACTTCTATACGGTGCAGGATTCGAGAAAATGAATGATGAAATTATATTTTTCTGGTACGTGCCCCATCTTGAAAACTTGGTTTGAAATCCAAAATGTAGTAGTTTTTTGTATGAATCTTTAACACAACGGAATTGCTGATTCATGGTTTAATCATCAGTCTGTGAGAGGCTAATTTTTAATTCTTTAATGATAAAGAATATATTTTCAAGATAGGTTTACAAAATGGCAGTGCACATCAGTTTAAGTACTGCAGGTACTGCTTGTAGAGAAATATAATTTTATCATTCATTTTCTTGACGTCTACACCAAATAGTAGTGCAGTCCTTTTAAAAAGATTTCTTTACTCATCGTCATCTTTCGATTAGTACTATTTTCGTTTATATGGCACTAATGTAAAACCATACCAAAAATAACATGGTACTTATTCCTAAACCCAAAAATTATGCAAAATAATATGAATTAAACATAACAAAATTTTTTATACCATTAAAGGATCAAAAAGTTAATTTTCACTTTAAACACCAAACTCAAATTGCAGACAAAACAAATTCCCTATTGAAATTATGCCTATAAATTGGGGAATTCCTCAGAAATTTCTTTTCTATTTGTAATCAAAAAGAACAATATGGAGGAGAATAATGCTAAGCAAGCATTGCATTCAATGTAATACAAAAAAATCTTTTTCTTAGAATTTGAGACGATCATGTTAAATTAAAACAAATTGTATAAAAAGAGAATGGAATTTTTTTCTAATTTGTGTTAAATCAAAATCGTGTAAAAACACCACTGGGTATATATGCTGAACATTTTTTTTAATTAATGAACTAAAAGCTGAAGTTGAACTACAGACTAACTGAAAGCCGAAATGCAAATATTGAAAATAGTAAATAACTTAATTGGCGCCTTCATGTTCAAACGAGTTACTGTGTGTAAATCACAAGCACAGTAAATATATTCACGCTATCTGGCTGATAGTTATCTTTTGCCTCATGCAACACTCTGTACTTAATCTTTAGATTTTTGAATGAGTTAGTTATTCTACAAATAATTATTCTGGTAGATTAAACCGAGTGTCGTGCAAACAGCCCTAAACCTACTGATATCTAAAAAATCTTAAATGTGACCACTATACTACTATAGTGGCAGAAACTTGCTGAAAATTCAAAAACTGGTTTAAAGAATATCTTGCCACAGTCACAACTAAATCATAAACTTTCCTGTCGTCAAATATTGCTCTCTACATAACTGTTCTTTAGATAAAACCTCTTTCAATATTTTAGAAAAGAGCCTTAATAATATATTTATCCACTGATTTAAAGAACATTTTAAAATATCATAAAATACAGAAAACAAAAAATTGTATGAATGATAGCTCTAGCTTAATCACTGATCTGTTATGAAACTCCCTTATTCACAAAAAATTTAATAAAAACAATACATAATAAACACTTTTCAATGTATCTTTCTCTTTTTCTACTTAGGATTCAATCCTCATATTCACTCAAATCACATCCAATTTATTCTCATTTCTGCCACATCAACTAGTCTCATTCTAACATTAGCATGCTTCATCTCTAATTTCAACTTCCAAATTCTCACTTTTTCAACTGCAATTTTTAATGAGTTATAAACCTTATTTTTATGTTCAACTACCATTGAAAATATCTGCTAAAACTTCCATAGGTATATAATCCAAATCCAAAAAATTTCACAAAATCTTGTATAATCAACCATCAGTAATTTTTTATTTTATTTTTAACACTGTATTCCAGGGGTTCCCAAAGTGTGGCCTGCAAACCCTAGAAATGCAGCCCACGATATCAGTTCATCTGTGATCTTGAATTCATAGAGATAATTTACATTTTTACAAAAAAAAATAAATTTTATATTAAAAATTGTTCAGTTAAAAAAATACATGTATAAGTGCTTCCAAATAGTTTCCATTATTTGGAAGTACTTATACTTGAAAAAACACTCTTAATCATGACACTTATTACATGAAAAACTCTCTTAATTATGAGTATTAACTCTTTCGCAGAGAGAGCGTCTGAAACCTCCCGACATCTTGAATTCACAGAGATAATTTTCATTTTTACAAAAAATAAATAAATTTTATCATAATTATATTTAAAAATTGTTCAGTTAAAAAAATACATGTATAAGTGCTTCCAAATACAAAAATGTAAACTAATAAATTTTACCATCTTATAATTAAAAATTGTTCGGTTGGTCTCGGCATTCCTGCTGAACCGCTCTTCCGATCTGTTCAGTTAAAAATTACATGTATAAGTGCTTCCAAATATGTTTTCATTATTTGGAAGCACTAATATATAATAAGTGCTTCCAAATATGTTTTCATTATTTGGAAGCACTTATATATATGAAGTAAGGCTTCCAAATATGTTTTCATTATTTGAAAGCACTTATATATGCGAAAATCTTCCAAATATGTTTTCATTATTTGGAAGCACTTATATATGCGAAAAACTTTTCCAAATATGTTTTCATTATTTGGAAGCACATATATATGCGAAATATTGTAAAGTTAAAAAAATATATGTATAAGTGCTTCCAAATATGTTATTCATTATTTGGAAGCACTTATATATGCGAAAAAACTTTCTCAATCACAAATATTAATAAGTCCAAATTGAGATCAAAATTAACTGATGAACTTTTTATAAGGGGTGTTATGAATATATTTAACCGACTTAGAACCAAGGCTCAATGATGTATTATTAAAAACACACACACTTCAGATTGATGAATTTATTATTATTTTCTTTTTTATTTGAAATTTAGTTATTTTTTAATTATTTTTGAAGTATGTTATTTTAAACAGTTTATAATAAAGAGTAATTATTGTCAATAAATAAAGAACGATTATGCTATAATATTAGTATAAATCTTTCCCTTTCGCGTATAAATTTTTATCGATTTGAACGTATTTTTCCATAACACTTTTTTGGCCCGCCAAATATTTTGGAATTTACAATTTGGCCCACTTAGGCAAAACTTTGCGAACCCTTGTTTACTGCAATCTGATTAATGCTTTTTGTTTTTAAAATTTTTTATTTTCTAATTTTAAGAATTTTTTCATGAATGACTTATGAATACAAATCGATATTAGGAATAAAAAAATGTCTATAATTAGGTAATACAATAGTAATAATATATGTTACAAAATAGAATAAAAAGATATGCTATGTATATATTTTTTATTCACTTTCTTGTTTCACCTATCCTCATTATTTACGTTTTAAAATAAGCCTTGCTTAACGCTGTTTCATTTAGCGCTTTGTTTCCTTGGAACGTATTCCCCACTTTAAATGAGGTTTTACTGTATATATCCCATTCCTCTAAAAAATTTGTTGTGGGTCCTGTCAGTCTGTCAATTCCTTCTCTGTTTAAATGAAATGTTTATGTCTAATTATCATAAATAATTCTTATTTGAACTGTTTAGAATACAAGGATTTTTCTTTACCTTAGATTTTTATAATACAATTTTAATTCTATATATCTTGTAATGCACAGTTACTAATTTAAAAAAGTAGAAAAAATTGTTATTGTTAGGATGCGGCTCGGGCCCTCAATCTTCTATGGGCCCAGGGAATTTGTCTCCTCTTCTCCCCCGTCTCGGCGCCACTGCCTACGACCGATATTTTCGGAGATATTTAAGAATAAAGGAACCATTCAGAAAGGCATAATTTGATGCCCACGTTTCTATGAATCAAGTATTTTTCTCGATTAATGTCTACATATTTTTTCCAGTAATGTCGAAAACTTAATAAGGTTTATATAAGACTATGGTTCCCAGCTTCCTAAAAAAATGTTTCAATGTTTAAGATTATTGGAGAATCCATTTAAAATTCTTTTTCATATTAGGATAATACGGTACACTGAATCCAAGCATCGGTCTATTGGCTTTTCATACTGCCAGCCACCGAACTTAGGAATAAACAAATTATTTACGATATGTGAAACCACATCATAGATTATTTATATTTAACTGTAGTTGCATATACGATACTATTACATAAATTTCTAATAAAAATCGGAGATCTCAACTTTAAATCATTTCTATTGAAATTGTTATAATTTACTGTTAAAATTTTTCATGTTGAGAACAGTAAATTTCACTTCTACATGTTAGTGTCAAGAGAGAATGTGATATTTTTAGCTCTTCTGTTTAAAATATTTGATGTTAGTATTATGATGGGCATTTGAATGCACCGCCGCTTAATAATCACAGATTGAAAAGCTACGCAAAAAATTAAAAGTTTTTCTCGAGTTGTTCTGTAAGATCGAAAAAGATGTGAACATGTCAAGACATAATTTACTTTTATATGACATACTGTGTAAACTTAATCACATTTTGAATCATTATTAAGAAGAAATTAATTTATCTAAAGAAGAAAGAGGATGCTAAAAATAATATTACTGAGAGAAAATGGAGAAATTTACAAAAACATCAAAACTGGAAATATCATAGATTAAATATAAAATTATGCCTTTCTGAATAGATTCCTTTATTCTTAAATATCTCCGAAAATATCGGTCGTAGGAAAATAATTCTACCATGGAAATTGCATAAAAAATTGGCGGTATCAGATTCCTTTAGAAAAATAATACTCTTCCATTCGAGAAAACAAGTTGAAACACGAGCAGTAATTTGGAGGGAAAATGTAACATGACACGTATTTTACAGTTTTCACGTATACCCGGTAGTTTTTAAGAAAAATGCCTGCTCCACAGAAACATGGGCACCATGTATATGTCATTCAAATCATTTTTAAAGGCATAATCTGTGTGTTGAATATCATAAAAAGTTATTAATTAAATAGTTGGTAGTTATATTGTTAATCTGTACTAATATAGCTATGCAATTATTATTATTATATTCTATCTGGCATACTTATTACTGCTTGGATAATATTTAACTATTAATTTATATAAATAGTAATCTAAGTATATTACGTTCTAAAAGATGTAGGAGCAAATGCAGGTAAACCATAGATCATCTAATTTTGATAATTTTTATTTTATAGTATTGAAAACAAATGGCACTAAATATTATCATAGCATTGCTAATACTTAACGCCATCTATTGTTCAATAATATAAAATAAAATTTTCATAAAATTTAAATGCCATTCTTTAGGATTAAAATATCTTATAGGATTAAAGAATACGGCGTTGATGCATCCTTTAATGGCAGAACATCATTACGAAATTTCATGAAAATTTAATTAATTCAAAAGTTATTAGTAGGGAACGCAAAGACAGCATGACGGTGATCTTATAAGCGTTTTTTTCTTCGGGAAGAATAAATAAATTATAAAAAAGAAGTTTGAGAAAGAACTAAATTTTCTACTTTCCGAAGATGTCATTTATTTTTCATTTATTTAGTATTTGGAATCCATTGGTTTTGTATTCAATTTCAATACTAATTAAGCCAGCATAGATACCACGATGACATCATGTCGCCGAAATGACGACGTCACACATTGTTAGGTCGACATGACGTTATAAATTATCAATGGTTTGTGGCATTATCCATATTATGATAACGTCACATCGAGATTGTGACGTGATTAATACATATTGAAATGTACGGTGCAATATTAAGAAATCAGGCAAGCCATATATTATCCCTACATTGCTAACAGTTAGTGCCATCTATTCGCAATAATATAAATTAAATTGTGATAAAAATGAAATTCTATCTTGCAGGATTAATCAATCCTACAGGATTAAAGGATGCAGTGTAGAGATATCTTTTAATGGCATAACATTCCTACTGAATTTCATAAAAATTTGCTAATTAGTTCAAGATTTATTAGTGGAGACAGACAGAAAGAGGCAGACAAAAAAATAATTCCTAACACACAGATACACATAGACACACACAGACACACTCATTGGCCCGATCTTATAAACTTCCATTTCTTTCGGAAAGTAGGCTAAAAACAAGTTCATCTATATTAGACTGACAACATAAAAAATTGCTCTAAATTCTGTATTAACTATAAAAAAAAAAAAAATAATACATAATCAGCGAATTTTAGCTGCGATTACAGAAAAGACGCATTAATTTTTCAGATTTTAACTCTCCAAAATTCATAGATAATTAAAAAAAAGAAAAAGGAACGAAAAATTTCTCGAAATATTAACAGATGGCATTAGTAGACTGCAATAAAACTTTCAGCAGCTATAAATTTACCCCAGGAGAGAGATCATAGGTCAAAGAAAACAAAGTAAGTATCAGATTACTGGTCAGAAAAATGCTCCTGTTTCGTTAAGTGGAACAAAAACAGGAGCAGTTTTCTGCTCCTGCGGCATTGACATTTTAATAAGTCCAAATTGAGATCAAAATTAACTGATGAACTTTTACAAGCACTGTTAAGAATACATTCAACTGACTTAGAACCAAGGCTCAATGATATTACCTAAAAAAAAAAAAAAAAAAAAAAAAAAAAAAAAAAAAAAAAAAAAAAAAAAAAAAAAAAAAAAAAAAAAAAAAAAAAATCAACAACTGCACAAGTCAACACTTCAGATTGATGAATTTATTATTAAGGTGCGTCCCAAAAATATAAAGCCAACAATATTGCTATTTTATATATATATATATATATATATACATACATACACACACATTTTACACAAACAATAATTTCTTTTCTATTAAGAATTTCATTGATATGCCTGAATTTATCACTTAAGTTTTGTTTGCCTGATTTATATTAAAAAATAAAATTTTATCTTCTAATTTTAGATATTAATTTTTAATTAGAAATTTTATAATTAGATTGCATCTATTATGAATTTTTTGTGGGTTGTTATCGCATATTTAAATAGTTATTGAAAGCATAGTAAACTAGAAATAAAGGTTTATTGTCTAATGTTCTAAAATAAAAATTTTATATATTTTCTAAATTATAATATTTCATTTGTAATTAATGAAAAAAATCAAATTTTAAATTATGTTATTGAATTCTGAATGAACATGGACTCTGAACCAGAGTAAATTTCTTTCTTAGAACTTGGTTGAAATATGAGAAGTTTAAGAGAGAAATTTATACAATTAGTATTTTTCATATGATTTTGAGATGTAGATTTATTCATTGAGAAAATGGCTGAATAATTTTTTGAAGAACCATTTCTATTTTTTATTATAAAATGAAATTTATTTTTTTTAGTTTTCCTGTAGTGATGTTTTTACATCGATTCAACTAGAATTGGCTTTTTAATCAATGCAGGATACGAAGCACAGATTCAGATAAAATTTAATATGTTAGTGAATTAATTTTGCTTTGAATGTATTCAGTACTGTTGTTTTAAATCTCTTAGGCTGTTTTAATTAAAAATTTGCATGCTATTTAATAATGCATGAGATTGTATTGTTATATCTATTTAAATGAATATTATATTTTATTTTTAATTATTTTAAATGCATATTTTGGACTAAGTAAGCATGAGTATGTTTGAATGTAAAATAATACGTATAAAGTTTTAAATTGTTGCACAATAGATGTTTTGATAATTAAAATTTTCTGCAGTATGTGAAAGTATATAAATGTTTATGTGATGTAAATATTTGTGTTTATTTATTTAAATAATTTTGTTTTAATTTTTCATAATTACCATCAGGTTTAGAAGCATCACTTGAACGTTTACAGTTACCTTATGTGGATATAGTCTTTGTTAATAAGGCCGATCCAATGTGCCCTATGGAAGGTAAGAATTTTGATTCAATTTTTTACAAAATAGTTTTATAAAATGATTGTCAGAATTGATAACAATGTTCCTCATTGTATGATAATTGATCTATTTTTACATAAATTTTTTAGAAAGTAATTCAATACTTATAAAAAGTAAGATATATTTGTAATTTACTAGCATAAGCATTAAGTAAAAAAAATGCATTATTAAAATATAACACTAATAAATTGTGTATTTCTGTGATAATGAATTAGTTTGGGTGTAATTGTAACGCCGCTATGTGCGATGGATGGATACGCTTGTCAATTGGGTGCCTTCCAAACCTCAACAGCAAATCATCAATGATTAGTCTCTTTTGACGTCAGAAATAAACTCAACATCAGCTTGTTTCTGTTTCTGTTTAACATTGTTGTTTCTGTTTGATGATGATAATGATTTTTTACACTCTCTAACTTTTAAAATCTTTTCATCTAGTAGGAACTACTTTTTTTTGTAACGTTAGAAAACGGTGTAAACTGATGTCAACACACTCACTACCTCTAGATTGTCATGACTCTTTAGCATCGGTTTACACCATTTTCTAATGTTAAAAGTAGTTCCTGCTAAATGATAAGATTTTAAAAGTTAGAGAGTGTACAAATCATTATCACCGTCAAATAGAAACAACGACGATAAACAGAAACAGAAATAAGCTGATGTTGAGTTTATTTCTGATATCAAAAGAGACTAATCATTGATGACTTGCTGTTGAGGTTTGGAATGCACCCTTTTTTAAGAAATTATGCTAACAAACTATGTATAGGCAGCCCTGTATATACAATGTCATAGATATCTAACTATTAATATTTTCTTTTGTAATGAATTTCACAAACTCTATGATTGATCAATGCACTTCGCATGCATAAGTCCATGCAAAATGGTCTGTATATTGGGACATGCATTTTGTATCTAGTTCTTTAGTTTTATATTAATAAATTTATTTTGGTAATTAGTAATTAGACAATCTACAAAAAAGGAATTAAGTATAGCAACTACATTTAGAAAAAAAAATAATTTTATTTATTATTATTATTATTATTATTATTATTATTATTTACTTTTATATCATTTATTTTCAATATTATCAACTAACAATTCATTAATAAATGTTTTAAATTTTAAATTTTAACTTCTGAACTATGAAGTTAAACAAATGTAAAGGTTAAATTGTTCAGATGTTATAAGCTATGTAAGGAAACTGTTCTATTGTAACCATGGTGACACTTATACGCTTCGTTATTGTGTTCTGTTCTGTGGTGATTTGAAATTGTCGCTTGAAAATGGCGTAAAGCCGAAAACGTTTGCGACGTTTTGCGAAATAAATGTTTTTTCTCTACTGCGTATTAGTGCTGAGTTTGTTATATACTGATTAATAAGTTACCTAGAATCATCTGTTTCAAACAGGATCTTACTGAATGTTGTCTGTTACAAACAGGAATTGAATATGGAGATGGCAGACAAAATAGCAGAATGATTATGTCTCCTGACTGCCATAGTTTTATTGTACCATTCTCTGAACAGCACTCAATCATTCTGACTACTGTTATACATATTCAGCATGTATGTTCAAGGCCAAATATTACATATTGATAGAAGGATGATGTCTGTACTAGAACATGGTTCAGATAGTCCTTGATTTACAATCATTTGACTTATGATATTCCGATCTTACAATAGCCCTTACAATATTCTGAATGTAGTTATTTTTATAGCTTATTGAACTAGAAATATTTTTTTATTTTATTAAAACTGTAGTAAAGAAATCACTTATCTTCTTGAGCATCCAGGTTCAATTCTGGTTAATTTTGTATCTTGAAGCCTAGGTTCAGTTCCAAATTATTTTATAACCTTGAAGACCCAGGATCAAATCCAAATGATTATACCACCTTAAAGGATTCAGTATTCCATTGTCTATTATTACAGTTAAAATTATTACTTTATGGATTATTTTTGACTTAGTATAGTGTTTTCAAAACATAACCTCATTGTAAATTGAAGACATCCTGTATATTTTGATCATAAGTCTACAAACTCCAAAAATATTTACAAGCATACCTTGTTATTGTGGCAGTTATATTTCAGACCACTGCTGTAAAGCAAATCACAATCTTTTTTCATTTGCTGATGCATATAAAAGCTTAAAAACTATTTAAACTATTATTCATTAAGTGCACAATAGTGCTAGGCTTAGACAACTCAGTTTCTAAATAGTTGTGTTTTAAAGAATTCACATATCATCTTGGATGATCCAGATTTGATTCTGGATCTCACACCTTCAGTTTTTCAGGATGGATTCAGGCCCAGCCTACCTATGTGTTAATTTATGTTTTATACATTTATTGTAAGATTATTTTTCAGATAATTTTCACTTTGAAATATAAAATAAAAACATATAGTTGAGAAGTGCTGTATTGTGAAGCACATAAAGTGAGGTATGTCTATATACCAGGGCCAGCTCAACATATGATTGAGCAGAGCAAAAGCTCAGGGCACTGGTACATTATCAAAGTCCAAAGTTCACAAAATAAAGTTGTAATAAAAGTTTGTATAATAAAGTTTATACCTTTATACTGCTTTAAGTGCTTTTTTTTGTGAACTTTGGACTTTGAGACAAAAGGTTAAGCAGTTTGTTATAGCTTTGATTACTGTTCGATTACTGGTACATTATGTTTGTTATTATTATTATTGTAGTAAAGACAATTATTTTTTACACATAATTTAAAAGGTGAGCAGATTGCGCTGCCCTGTTCTCTCACTGTTGTGCCTCCTCAAGTTCTACTCACCATCAAAACTGAAGACTCCTTAAACCCCTTAACTGAAGACTTGAGGGGGCACAACAAAAATGTTTGCTCAGGGCAATGTTCTAGAGCTGGCACTGCTATATATACACAAAACTTATTTTCAAAATATCCCTCGTAAATCTATTTTTCAATCTTATTTTATATTAATATTTTGGATGCTATATTTATTTAAAGGGTAAAATTACTTTTCCATCCTTCAGATCTCATCATTGAAAAAATATAAGTGATAGGCTGAAAGTGCTGTCTAAATACTGATATCATTGATCCAAATGGAGATCTCATAAATTGAGTTAAAGATTATAATCTTTTGATGAATTATCATGAAAAATTATCATAAATTGTAAATAAAAAGTATTTAGATATCTGTAAACTAAAAAATAATTACTGCATGACTTATTATGTAAATAAGCCAACTTACGAGACTTGTAAAAAGTTGTAATTTAAATCAAATGCTCAGACAGAAGCTGTGAACTGAGATTCAGGCGTAAAGCAACTATTTGCTCTTTTTTTATGAATTTGACAAACTTAATTGTTCTTTTTATATTAGAAATGGGAGTATAAATTAATTATGTATTTTTAAGTCTATTAGTTGTCTGTTGTTGAATTGATTTATTTCTGAATTAAAACAAATTAATTGTTACTAGCTTGTTTTAGCATATTTTCTTGTCTATTTAATAAAGTGGTTTATTTAACATTGATTTATAAATGCTATTTATGTGAATAAATTAATTTTTTTTTTTTTTGTTTTGATGATTTATTTACTAGTTTAAATTTGTTAACATATTTGATTATAGTATAAAGTTTTTCTGATAATTTTTTGTGTTTATTATTATATTTAAAATTTAGAGCTACAGTTGGAGCCCGTTAACATGCGGTTCAGTAACATGCAAGTCTGCTTAACACACAGTTTTACCATGGCTACCTTGATAAGCAATTACTTGTTATATCACTCCTAGACATCTTCGTCATTAAATCTCGTGATCAGTGAGATTAGCTGCATATTCAACCATTTTGTATTGGGCAAATTTTAAGAGTTATAAAGATTTTTTTCTGTTATAAGTGATTTCCATAATAATTAATTTAATTAAAAATAATGTCAAAAGAAAGTAAACATAAACAAAAGGCTTGTATGATCAAGGAAAAACTCAATGTTATCAAACGAATTCGAAAAGGGGCAAAACAAGCAAGGTTAAAAAATGAGGATCAACTTTGTCAGTTTGTTGATAACATTGATAGTGATAAAGGAATGGCCAGAAAAGGGGGTAGGATAGTGGAAAACACAATCTTGACAAATGTCTGTTTGATCACACAGAAAATTCATATCAATGTTGGAACTTGTATTATTGCTCAATTTATATTAATACAGTACTGTAACTCGCGGTTCACTTAACATGCGATTTAGTAACCATGGACCCCAACTAACACATGTTAATGGAATCAGACTGTATTTCTAAATTTAAAAAGAATAGATGTGGTCAGGCAAACTCTAGAACATTGTGAAATTCTTTTAGATGGCTTTTGTGATTTGTAAAGCAGTAACTTTGCAAACAGTTGCTATAGGCTTGTTTTATATAGGTAGTCATTGACCTATGACCATTCATACTTGCAAATAAGGATGCAGCTGATACAACAATAATTTACAAATATTGACAACTTTGATATTTTTGAGCTTGATACAATTATTTTGATATTTTTTGAATATTGATACTTTTCTATAGATATTCTTGAGTATTGAGAGAAATTTTTAATAAAAAACTTTTTGAACTACATAGCAAAATAGATAATATTTTTTGTTTAATCTTTTTAATGGAAATATTAATAACAGTAGATAATGCCAAAATTACTTAAAATTGCAAATGTTTTTACTATTTATTAATATTGTAAGTTTTTGCAAGCAGTTTAATTATTCATTAATATAAACTACACTACTAACCTAGATTACTAATTGATTTTTATTTATATTAAAGATTTTTTTTTCAAATTTTAAATATGCTCTATTTTAAGTGAAAAGTTTATTTTAACAAGAATATAATAAAGATTGTCTGACAAATAAGCCCATTACATGATAAATAAATCCTTGATACTATAGCAGAATTTTAATACAGTCAATTCTCATTATTTGTGGATTCCGTATTTGCATATTCAACTATTTGTGAAAATTTATTTGTAACCACAAAATTGATTTCTGTGGATCTTTCGTGCTTATTTGCGGACTCCCGCTGATCAGCAAAAATACTGTTACCAATGTAAAAAACCAATTAATACAGCACTAATAAGCAGAAATCAACATAAAATAGTTTATTACATGAAGTATTTTCGGAAAAATTCCATCATCAGCACAATACATCTTATAGTACAGAACGGAATTATGTATCAAACATCTTAAGAACTTATACGATATTCTTAGAACAAATTCAAAAATTTCTTCTAAAATTAATAATTAATGATAAATGGGTATAGGTTTTAAACAATATTACTAGAAAAAAACTTAAAGATTATATAATATTTAACAAGAAGAGCTTATGAAAATGATGTAAGTATTAAATGGGATGAAGCTAGAGTACTTAGAAGAGTTAACAATTACAAAGACAAGTATTTAGCAGAAGCGCAAAAATTCTAATAAGAGAAAAACACAAAGAACTTATTAATGATAGGCCCCCAGAAAATGTTTCACCAGCATGGCACTATGCTGTAAATCTGAAGTAAATGATTTTAGTATAAGCTTTAGCATTTATTACTTGTAACATCTAAATATTGTATAATCTTTAAGTTTTTTCTAGTAATATTGTTTAAAATCTATACCCATTTATCGTTAATTATTAATTTTAAAAGAAATTTTTGAATTTATTCTAAGAATATTGTATAAATTCTTAAGATGTTCGATACATAATTCCATTCCGTAATTTACAATGTATTGTGCTGATGATGGAGTTTTTCCGAAAGTATTTCATGTAATAAACTATTTTATGTTGATTTCTGCTTATTAGTGCTATATTAATTGGTTTTTTACATTGATTTATAAGATTAAACAGTTATTGTTTAAGTTTAATACTGCTACCAATGTAAACTTTCTCTCTCTCGCTAATAAAGGATATTGTTTGTTACAAATGTAGTATTCATTCTGCAGGAAAAGTCTTATTACCTATCCTTGCTCACTCCACAGACTGCAGGGAAGCCTGCAGTCTGTGGAGTGTGCAGTCTTTTTATATCATCTGCAGATTCCATAGAAGAATATGATTCTATGCTTGAATGCAGCCTCAAATTTAATTTCCTGCGTATTTGATCCTTATGCTGAAATTTTAGATCTGGAGCAAAAAGGAATGCAGACAAGGCTGACGCAGTTCAGAAAAACAATATGTCAACTGCCACATCAAACATTCTGCAACATCAAACAACTACCCATCAAAAATAAGATTTTTTTACTATATAGTTAGTGTTTTAAAAAATTAAATGAAGATTATTGTAATTATAATACTGTATATAGTACTATACGCTGAATATGCTGTAATTATTTGTAAGTGCTGTAATACACATTAAATAAACAAAAAAACACACATAAAGCAAGGATGAAAATGTTGGAAAGAAAGGTTCGCAGGAACCTAACTCTATATTTCCCATATTTACAATGGTTCAGTGTTCGTGAAGAATTTACAGAATATAACTACTGTGAATAATGAGAATCAACAGTAATATGAAATAAATTTTAATTAATGTTAATGCCATCTTGTCACTAATATTACTGTTTGTTTGCTATAATCATAATCTTGTTATATTTGAGTTTTACTGGTGTAAATCTCAAAATCATGTTTTTTTTTATTTATTTTAGAATTTTTTTGAATTACAAAAACACCTGGAAATCACAAATTATTCCAGGAAAAGTGCAGGAATTATATGGGAATTTTTTAATTGCTTGTCATTGATTACCCTACATTAATGTCATTATCAGAGACTTAGAAGCTCAAATCATACCAACACTTTTCTCTTTCCTCTTAAATTTAATATTCTTGGTACCAAAAATCTGGCTTTTACAATAAATTTTCTAGAATGCAAAAATCAGTATCTTTCTAATGAAGCCATTATTTATCCTTTCATTTTCCAATTTAATTATAATAATTTTTCCTAATAAAAAATCCATGTTTAGAAAAGAAATGAATTTAACAATATCTTATTGCAGTACATATTCAATACTTTTTTCTTTACCTTAGTGGTAGATCTGCATATTTTCCTGTTTCCTATTTGATATCTGTTTTTTTATCATTACAATTCAATTCATTTCTTATCTTCTTTCTAACTTTCATTGCTATTTGTTTTTATTATGACTCTCCCTTCTTCACTTCCTTCTAATCCATTCATATCTATTCTTCCTTTTATTACCAGTCAAATATCATTTCAATTCATTGTTCAATCTGAAGGTGGTCTCTTTTTTTTAAGATTGAAAGTGCTTTGTATTGTAATAATTAATAAATTTTGTAAATATTTACAATATTTACAAAATATTGTAAATATTTCACATTAAAATAAAAGTTTATTTATGTAGCATCAATGTTTAATGCATATTTATTTTATTTTTTGTTTTATTTATTATCTTCAATTTTATTAACAACTTCACAAATAATTGAATTAAGCTTATTTGTACATCAAATTCTTTGTACATCAAATTCTTTGTACATTTCTTCTGGTCTCTCTCTTGATCAACTGGGTATTCAAACGACAACAGTTATAATCTTCTATTTCCCAATAAGTATATGCATTTTGAATTGAAGGTCTAAATTTCCTTAACTCCTCATCAGTACACTGTTTTGTTCAATTCTCAATTCGAGATAATGTAAATTAGTATGAAAAAGAATTTTGAGAATTGAACAAAACAGTGTACTGATGAGGAGTGAAGGCAATTTAGACCTTCAATTCGAAATGCATATACTCATTGGAAATTAAAACATTTTAAACAGTTGTTGTTATTTGAAAATCAGAAATTGGTCAAGATAGAGACCAGAAGAAAAGTACAAATAATAAAACAGGCTAAGGACAAAAAACTATAGATCAAGGGTGGCAAAACTTCACTATGTACCACATAGGAAAATCTTAAATACTTGAGAACCACAATCAGTTTGTTTCTCAGTTTGTTTCTGGGTCAATTGGAGCCACGTCAGTTTTTTCAGGTAATCTTAACAATGGTTTCAAAAATTATTTATTATATATTTCACATGCATTTTTTTCATATAGATGCATACTACTTTTTACAATATATTATTTTTTAACTTAAATAGGTATTTGCTCCATATTAGCTATTAACTTTCATAGTATGGAGCCACATTGAAGGTACCAAAGAGTGGTACCACAGTGAAAGTACCATGTAGCTTGTGAGCTACAATTTGATCACTGTGGCTATAGATAATTAAATTCTTTGTACATAATGTGTAATACTAACTTGACTAAATTAGCATTACATTGAATGAAGATGACTAGTCCAATATGACATGAACAAAAATGGCCAATCCAATATCAAAACATGTTGTCTCTGCTAAGTTTGAATAAATGTAAAATATTAATATTGAAAGTTAAATAATGATTAAAATGGAAATAAAATAATATAATGCTTTGCAAAATATTTGATATATGTGACTCTTCCATAAATTAGATTTAGATATCCATGTCAGCCTTTAGTCAGAACTGCCTAAGGTTTTATTATGTAACTAGTATATAAGCCTGCCAATTACAGACAGAGATTAGTCATTTCTTTAAGTGACATGAATATTTATGGCAGCTTATCTGCTTTATCTTTTTTTTAAACAAATGATGCTTTTTTCTCATCTGTTGATTATTGAGTGGGCAATTCAGACTATTGTTGAACATAAATTGGAAAACATTGATGTTTAGCATCAATTAAACTATCAAAAAAATAACATCAATATTAGGAAACATCGATGTTAGAAAACATTATTTTTTTTGTAAGTACATTGTCAACAAAAATTGCATTAACATATTCATTTATTTCCTATTATTTTATCAACTACTTTAGCTTATTAGCTAGAAACTCGCTAGTATGCCATTTTCCAATATAAAAACATCCAATGTTACATTGTATAGTTTATTTTTCTCATCTATAAAGTGGACAATCAAACTAATGTAAGTCCTAGTCTGGATGTCTTTCCATATCAGTTGTCAATGAGCAAAATTCTGTTTGAGTTGCTATTTGACTATGGATATCATATTACTATATCAGAAATTAGTCTTTTAATCATTGGTTGAGAAGGAATTTTATACAAAGGTGTTATTATCTTCTGAAATGTTGAAAACCTTCACAATCCACAATTCTCAATGACTTATTATCTTTACACACCATAAATATAACAGCTTGATTTACCTTATTTTCTGCTGATCCACTTGATTTGAATTCCTCAAACACCTCAGAAATTTTTCTTTGTTTTGCTTGAAGAGGTTGTGACAATGATGCTTCATCAGTGTTTTGATAAAATTTTTTTCCTTCTGCAATTCTTTCTGAACTCTAAGAACTTGTGGATTCAAATCCTATACAATCAGCCATATTTAATCCCTTGAATTTTTAATGGATTTTTAATGATCGAATTAATTTGAACTAATTTTAGTGCCATCTCATAATTAGAATAATAATAAATAATTTATTTAAATCAATGAGTGGCGCCATCTATTAATTCTAGTTTAATAGATGGTGCCACTCATTGATTTAAATAAATTATTTATTATTATTCTAATTACGAGATGGCACTAAAATTAGTTCAAATTAATTCGAATCATTAAAAATCCGTTAAAAATCAAGGGATTAAAATATGGCTGATTAGTATAGGATTTGGATTAAAAAAAGTTCCCTTGAGGTTTGGTTAGTATGTAAAAGTTTGAACTTGTGGATGTTTGTTTTCAAGATGACACCTTAAATTGGTGATATTGGCTGCATTCAGCAGACTCAACAGTTCTAAATGAGCAGATGAGTTGTTGTGGTAGCAGTTGATGTATCTGCTGAATGGGATGTAGTAACAGGGTGTGGTCATTGAAAGAAAATGGAACCCATTATAAACACCATATTTGTGATAACAGTTGAATTTTTTATCTTGGTCATAGAACAGTTATATTCATATAATTTAATTGATATTTATTTGCTATTAAATTCTTATGAAGCAATGCTGGTGCATCAATACTATCTCACACTATTAAATTCGTATACTTTATGCATTATCATCTGCTCATTTGGATTAGTAACATCCATGGGTGCAGCCATCTTGAAACAACTCAACATGTTGGATAGTATCATAAATGAAATCCACTACCAAATGTTACGTCACTCACTCAACAGGTTCAATAGTAGTGCTACCTTGAAGACACATTCAACAGAAAATCTCTCAACTGTTCCACAACAGTTGAGTTTACTGAATGCAGCCATTACCACTAGTTTTCATTTCTTTTGAACAATATATGCAAGTTGCAAAATTACTTTTATTTTTAGCAAAATGTTGCCATAGAAAGCTTTTTGGAGGCATACTTACTGAGCTACAATGGTATAAATACTTTGAAATAAAAAAAGAAACAGAAAGCATTTTGAATATTAATTAAATGACGATAATAAAGTCTCTCATTGTGACAAACCTAAGTACTAAATCAATATTGCCAGATGGATTTGTGGGGTCCGTGGAGCGACTGTGGCGTCAGGATATTTTTGACAGCCAAAAACGTGGATATGTAGCGCTTTTGTGAGTAAGGACGGAGAGGAGAAAATCTCCAGTGATGCAATGACAGACAACGATACGGTTGAAAAACAAACCTGGATCTTTATTGAGAGAGAGATCCCTATTACAGATGTTGCTGACCCAAACACAGGGAGCAGCACTTCATAATAAGTTGGAGGATAAATACCTTTATAACTAATTAGTAAAGTCTTTAGAGTTCTGGTTGTCGAAATGTTCTTTGAATAACAAACTGCTTCTTCCTTTTGGAACAGTTATTTTGTATTTCTTCTTTATTACAGTTCCTTCTTTACATCCAACTTCCTTCGGTGCACACACACAAACACAACTTATGATTTTCGATGGATCCTCGGACCACTTTCGGTGCACACCTTTCTTTTACGGTACCTTCTCTCAGACTCTCTCTCAGACTCTCTCTCACTCTCTGACTTGGACTTTCTCTTCTTACCTATTTTCTTTTTCCTTCCCACGTACTGTATTTTGTTATTACAAGGTTTAACCCTTCATTTACATTATCATGTTCCTGGTGATACCTGCACGCAATTTGATCTTGCGTCGTTGTCTGTTTATAAATATTCTTTTTAATAAAATAAAATTTTAAAATAAAAAATGAAATATAACTACAGTAATTTTATAAATTAAATTCGTTTCAGTAAATCTTATAAAAATATTTTTGCAATTATTTCAATTTAGGTTGTCTATGTAACTGCATAGCCAAGGTTTGTTGATTTTGCGAACTGCATATATAAATCTTGAAAAGTTTGAAATTCATTCTCATGTATTTTATTGTAGACTTATATATTTTTATTAGGTAATAAAATCACACTTATCAATTATAAAAACGAGAAATTTATTTTCCTAAAACCCATAAGTGTATTCGATCTTTGTACATGAGATATTTTTAGTACCGAAGAGTTTTAGATTGTTGTCCAACTCTGCTATATAAATTCAAATCTTTTAACACGAATACAGAGTTCCCAAAATTTATAGATATATTCTATAAAATGTTTATAACATTTGTTGCTTTTCCTTTTTATTACTAGTCGGTTGTTGCAACATATACAGTAAAATAAGAGAGAGGGAAAATAACATTGTTTAATGTAGCAATTATGTATATATAATTTATTAAATGAATACATGTTTCACGTTTTATTTCACAAATTTCTCATTAAATATTTAATTATATTTAATGATTACATTAAATTATTATAACATTTCACAAATATTAAAATATACATGATAAATGAGCTAATAAAAATTTATATTTTTCGACCAATTAAATTGGGAAAATTGAGAACTGGCAACCTGATTAACTATAATACTCCTATTGGTCGAGTTAAGAACTAATAACTTCCAAATATTGCAGTGACGAATTCTTTGTTAGACTTCTCGAATAAGTGTATTTCATAATTCTGTTGGAATCAATGCAATAATTATTTGGATATTTTGTATTGCGAATTTATAAAAATCAATTTTCGGAGTTCATAACAAATATTAAAATAAACTTATGATCAAACGGAAGGCATTATGAAGTTTAATCATTGCTTATATCTTCATGTCATTATTATATTCAAAATTGAGATTTATCAATTAACATATAATATAGAGCTTGAAAAAAGCAAAATGAATCTAAATTTCCTAAATAATAAGTGTATGTCTCTCGGCATACACTTATTACTTAGGAAGATCTTAAAATGGAGAATTCCTCCATCTTTTTTCAACATGTGGGCCATCTCCATTGTGGTTAGTTAGCCTCTGATGAACTCCCAATGTTTCATATTCCTTGCACAAATATTCCTCAATTTAAAAGTCTAATCAATAACTAACATAATGTAAATAATAAACAGTTAAGAAATGAAATAGGTTAAAATGCTTCTATGGAATTTTTTAATGTTCTAAGCAGTTACCGATATATTGTATAAATGTTTTCTTCCATTAAAAAATATGAACATCGATTTTACTGTTGTTTCTCCTTTTAAAGTCAATTTACCACACATTTTTGTGCTTTAAATTTTTTTTTTATTTGTAGACTAATACTTCCTTATTTATCCTATGTTTACTACCAATACTGTTATACCATTATAGTAAATCTTTATTGTGTTGCAGACCTCAATAAAATCTTTACTATAAAGCACAGGTAATAGTCTACAACAGGAATAAACACTTTTGTCAATGTAATACCGATTTATACTTGCATTTTGCCCGTAACTGTCATTGCGTATTATTATTTTCAAAATTAATTTTGATAGTAACATTTTTCTTACTTGGAAGCCATCTTTTCATTTTTTTTGTTTTTCGTGTAAGAGAAATAATGTTGAAGTGTTAATTATGCTAAAGTAAGATTTCCTTCAGCTGTTCATTCTTAATTAATGTCTCAAATTAGTCACAGCCAAGATAGTTTAGTAAAAGAAGAAACTATAGAGAAGATAAAAGAAGTGTTAGCAATAAACGTTTGCTCGGATCAACAGCCAAGCCATCAACAAAGAGATTGATATAACGACTCCTTTTTCCCATAAAATATCCAATGACAAAGAAAACAAAACTGTTTTCATGCTGAGTGAGAAAACAGGCATCACTTCTTTAAGTACATTAGTATAAAGCTATTCATCGTTGATCGATTTTTCTTTTTTTTCTATACTGTACTTTTTTCTTATATTTTTTTTCGTTTTATTCTCTTGAAAATTTGAATTTTTGATGCGGCCATAATCAACCACCGCTTACGAATCATTACGTCATACTAATTCTCAGAAATGGAACTATTAAGTTTAAATTAAAAAAAAAAAAATTATAAAAAATTTTCTTTGCATTTAATGTAAAAAATAAAGCAAGTTATTAATTATAGCTCGATTTAGTTTCGTTAATTTTTATAACAATTTTTTAATTTTAAATCAACTAATCATATTGAATACCGCGTATCATGTGATTCAAAGTTATGCTAAATCCTGATTACTTAATCGTTAAACTTCAAATTTAAATATAGTCTTGGCTTCATTAATATATGTATTAAATAATCCAGTTTGTTGATACTTCACAGTTTTAAAATAAACTGCAATGGCTAATCAGTTTTTTATGTGATTATGGGCTATACGTTCTCATCCTTCTGAGCGAACTTTAATATATTAAAAATTATTCATTTATTCAGATTTTTTTAATGAGGAAACTTGGTTTCTTTATAAATTCATTAGAATGTCATTAAACCGAATAATAAATCATTTTTTAAGTAAACTGTTAAATTCCGTTTTGCTTAGTAATCAAGTGTTATGGCGTCAAACGATTTTCTAAGATTAGTTTTTAAAACTTACCAAGTTTAATTTGTTTTAATATTATTTCCTGCTCTTTGTATGTATTAATATAATTAGTTAATATTATTTTTGTATAATTTTCGGTTCCAGATTCTCAAATAAAAAAATACTGTAATCTCTACCAGCATGGAATATTCTAAAATTTATTTTAATTCAAGTATACTTCATCAGTTTAAATAAAGTGACCAGATTTTCTGAATTTCAACTCGAGACACTCAGGGGTTCCTAAAGTGCGGCCCGCAAACCCTAGAAATGCGGCCCGCGATTTTGAATTTGTACATAATTTACATTTTTACAAAAAAAAATTAATTAATTTTATCATATAATTAAAAATTGATAGTTTAAAAAATACTAGTATAAGTGCTTCCAGATATGTTTTCATTATTTGGAAGCACTTATATATGCGAAAAAAACTTTCTCAATCATAAGTATTAATAATCCAAATTGAGATCAAAATTAACTGATGAACATTTACAAGCGGTGTAAAGAATACATTCAACAGACTTAGAACCAAGGCTCAATATTATTATTAAAAGAAAACACTGTCACACAGTCTAGATTGATGAATTTATTATTATTTTCTTTTTTTATTTGAAATTATTTTTGTTTAATTATTTTTGAAATGTGTTATCTCAAACAGTTTGTATTAAAAATAATTATTGTCATAAATAAAGAACGAGTATGTTATAAAATTAATATAAATCTTTACCTTGTGTCTAACTTTTTATCGATTTGAACGTATTTTTCATAAAACTTGTTTTTGGCCAGCCAAATAGTTTGAAATTTACAATTTGGCCTACATAGGCAAAACTTTGGGAACCCCTGCTCTAGATATTGGGGGTAAGGGTATAAGATGTGAGGTTGGACAAAATCCAATAACAATTTTTTTTTTTAAAAACAACGAAAATGCAAATTATAAAAAAAAATTGTAAAAAGAAAGCAGGAAGAGATAAAGAAACATAAACAATTTATTTTACTATTACTTTTATTAATTTTTCTTCAACATTGGTTATATTAGGGTGACCATATTCTATGTACAGTATAGTAAAAGTTGGGAAGGAGAATTCTTCAGAAGCTAATTTTTTAAAATTAAATCTAATTAATTTTAAAAAATAATTTTAATATGAACTATTTATTTATATAAAAAACGGAACAATCTGGGACATTTTATTTAAAACCGGGACATTTTTTCAAGCCGGGACAAAGACTCAATAACCGGGACTGTCCCGGCTAATCCAGGACGTCTGGTCACTTTAGTATAAATTATCACGTATAAATTTAACATTAACAGTAGAATTACTATAATGCAATTCTGTAAAATCAGATATTTATAATTATTATAAACAAGAGTTTTTCAAACAGTTATTAAATTTATTGTTTGCTCTCTCTGTAATTATTATTTTTTATAATAAACTTTAATTAATATTTTTATTAAATTAATGCTTACACAAACAATAATAATATAAATCGAAAAATTTTATTTTTCAAAAGTTAATATTAGTATAAGAAGTTTCAGTTTTGTTTGCTTTTTTCATTTCTATAATATTATTAATTATTTTGAATGTTTTAAATTTGAATCATTAGAATATATATATATAATTAATATAAAAAAATAATTATTACTGGTTTTAATATTAATGTGATATTTACTGAAAAATGTCAACGAAGACATTTAATAAGCACTAAATAATACAGTTTGTATGTGATCTCTTTTGAATGCATGCATTTTTTGTAGTTGATTCGACTCTGAAAGTCTTTTTTTAAAGAAAAGAAGAAAAAATATATATATTATTAGATTTTTCAAGATATTATAAAAATTATTCATGTAGAATGAATTTTTAAATCCGAAAAATTCAACTTGGAATCACTGGAATAATTAAATACACTAGTATCAATATAGAAAGAAGTTGATCTAGTCTGACCTGATTTAAAAATTAGTCATTGATGCAAAAAATTGTTCACAGATTCGTAATTTTGATTTTTTTTATTAAATATCCTAGGGCGACATTTTCGTTAATTTAACAGTAATCGATTCGAATTTTTTTATATATATAAATGTAAGAAATAAAGACTGATTTTTTTTTAATTTTAAATTCATTTATAACATTTTTTTCTATTAAAAACTTTTAGATTGTTATAGGAAATTTTTGAAATTCCTATCCGAGTATAATTTCTAAAATTGTAAGTAAAGTAATTAAATATATATGTATATTTTTTTGTTAGCTTTATTATGTTACGGTGGTGATTTAAAACCGTCAGAGATTTTTAAAATATCTATAGAAATCATTAGAAATAATCTTAAAAAGAAAATTCTACTTTTATATTAATAATGTATGTGATAGAATGTAACAATTAATTAATTTTCTTCGCTAAAATTTACTGTTACACGATCTTTAAAGAAAAAAAAATTATCATATTTATTATTTATTCTTCAATTTAAAAAAAAAAATATTCGATAAATTTGAATTTATTGTCTATTAAATTTATTAGATAAAAAATTTTTAAATGAATTTCTTCTCTATCTCTTCTTCTCTTTGTCAGATTAAAAAAAAATGAAGTTATGGTTGTAAATGTACTTTTCAGAACGTTTTAATAATAATAATAATAATAATAATAATAAACGTTATTCTGACGTTGCTTACATAACTATGTATTCATAATTGAATAGAATGATTATTAAATGTTTCATTTATTGAAACACAGCAATAAAGAAATTACTTTTTTCGTTGTCTGTTTTCGTAACGCTCTATGGTAGCGCTCTATAGTAGCTCTGTAGTAGCTCTATAGTAACGCTCTGTAGTAGCTAATTGTTTCAAGTTACTACTGTATATATTCAATAGTGTTAATTCGACTTGTATCTCGAACCTTCTACATGCGATGAATTAAAAATTAATTGAAATCATTATTTTTTAATTTGTTAAGTTAATGACAGTTTAATGTTAAAAATTAGCTTTCATCTAATTAATGAAAATATAAATATCTTTTATATAATATAAAAGATATATAATTTTGTGCCGTCGACATGACGTATATTTATTATTAAAATATTTAAGTTGTTGTAAATTACATTAATTTATCTATTTGTATAGGATAATTCTTTAAAAGAAAAATTATTCAGTGTCTGTAGAAATTATAAAATTTAAAATATTATTTGCTTTTCTTGTACGTCATAAAAGTATGTTTATATATTTAATAATGAATTAGCAGCCATTGCTAATTATGATATCTTTATATAGTCATATGCATCAGGAGCAGTTGCTTCAATGTTAACGATTATTTTTGTTATAGTTAATCAAATCTTTAATTATTATGAATGATATATTTATTATTATAATTCAGAATAAAGAAAAATTATCGATATAGAAACTATACGAGAAAATTTTTCATGTTTTGTATTTTTATTTTATTTTTTTTTTGAGTTAAGATAAATTGTTTATTGATTATCTGGAAGTAGAAGACGAAGATCTTGCTAGACGGAAATCCTGACTAATTCGGCATCGGATGGAACAAATAAAGTATTATAACGAAGACGGATAAACATTCAAAAAAATTTGTCTATTATTCTTGTACAACAAAGTTTTCTTACTATCAGTTACAGCAATTTTGTTTCACAGTAGTAATTCATCTTACAAATGTCGTTTCTTCTGAAACAACTCCTAAAGAAAATATAAGTATACCACTTTTATTTTTTATTTTTTTTTATTTTTCCGAATCAAACTCCAAAAATTCCGAATTTATTTTTTTATATAAAAGTTTTATATAACATGATCCGATTAAATTTAAAGCATCTATTCTTTATAATAGATAAAAGTTTATTCAGCAGCTTGTCCTCAATATTTAAAAAGTTACTGTAACATAACGAGTTTAGAAATAACTTTTTCCTTCTCAGAGATATGCAATTTTTTTTATTCTGTACAGTAGAAAAAAATATGATGGAAGAATATAGCAGTAAAAATCTTATAGAATATAAAATATTACAACACTAAATCAAATTTATAGTCTAAACATATTCTGTATAATATTAACATATGCAGACGTTTATTCGCATAATTTTTGTAAATTTTTTAAACTGAATTTTAATATTTGATACGTAAATTGAACTATAAATTTTCTTGAAAGATGAAAATCTAGTGAAGTAACACCTAAATTATTCTAGGAGAGAATGATAGTTAAAATGATATATCTAATGTAAGCTTATCGTTAACGATTAACGATTTATTTATTAAATCATTGACAGCAGTGTAATTACATCCGAATAGATTCCTGTGCTAAAATATCCAGTAGATTTCTTCATATTTTATCTGTATATTGCTGAAATTCAAACAGTGATTTTTAATGCTATAATGTATTTGTTCTTCTGAAGTTCCTCATAATCACCATTAATCACCGAACTAAAAAATATAAATAAAAATAATTCAATAATTCTTAACAAAAATACAGTTTATAAATATACATATAATTTTTTTATAAGAGATAAAAAAATATTCAATCTCAAACTTCGAAAACTGTGAGCTTTATAATCTTTGCAGTATTTAAATAAGTAGAAATTCAATTCCTTATAATGGATTTTGACAAAATAAAAGAAATTCTAGTTTTTTTTCCTCTCTTTCAATAAAAGTTTGAAAAAAATGAGCGATCAATACTGCAAGTTAGAAAAACTTTTTGTTTTATACGAAAAAATGTTGTTCGAATATTTTAGATAAAATATTTATTTTTTCCATTCTGATAAAATGAATTGTGTTTGGTTATCAATGCGAAGAAAATGTTATTCAAATCGAATTTTATGTAAAAATGTTTCAGAATAACATTATTCAGGTGGAATGATTTTAATATAAATGATCTAATGTATATATTACTGTTGAAGAAATGAAACAAGATTTTAAATAATTTAAAAGGGAAATTAATAAGTGTTAATAATGTTATCATGTTTAAAAGCAACAGTTATCAGAAGTATTTAATATTAAAGTTACAAGAATAATGACCTTCTACAAGTAATAAACAGTAATTCATTTGAAATATGAGTCACTATAGAGTGTTCGTGCTGTTATTGTTGGAACAGTATCTTAATTAGATATTAAAACTCTAATAAAATCAAGATTACACTCCAAAATGACAGCAATTTGTGTTGTTTTATCTTATTATTGTAGGATATATATCCTTTGAGTGTTAAGATTAATTTAAATAAAACTATAGTCGAAATTTGCTTGATCAATTTTTTTATCGAGTTTTTTTTTTTTAAATATCTAAAATATAAAATTGTCTAATGATATAAAAATGTTTTTGTTGGATGTAATACTTTCGTACAAAAATATAAAATCGCGAAGTTGTGAACCGTTACGATTTTTCAAACCGAAAGGAAACTCTATTAGTTTGCTGTAACTGGGATGATGACAGGTAATATATTGAAAGTTCGTAACTGTTGTGATACATTTCCTCAAGGAATATTTTTGAATGTAAATCTGGAAAGTTTCCAGTTTTGTCAACCTCCTTTAAAGTTTTTAGCAGTTTTTTTCATAATAGTGTATAATGTTTTTTTTATTTCGCACTGTCGAATAAATTGGGTGTCGTCGTACGAATGATGCTGGATTTATTAAAAAAAGTGTGTAAACAGGATTATATATATATTTTATTTTACACACAATTTTTTTATACTTATATATATATATAAGTAGTTTTGAAAGGAATAACAGAATACATGAGTTCAGAATATCAATCTTTGAAAATATATTTTATCAACGTTAAAAGTCTATATTCTATATTTTCTTGTAGAAATAACTTTTTATATTATTCCTTCAAATTCCTTACTATTATTTAACATTTTTTATATATTTAAGGAAACAAAACAGAATTCTTGTCTCGTTACGATATACACTTTGGAGAAAATCAGATAAAATCTGATAAGATAATCAAATAGTGATAGATGACTAAAATATTGTTTCGAGACTTATAATTTAAAAAGAAGTGTTCATTAATTTTGAAATGTGCTTAGGAAAGAAATTCGCTTTCAACTGATAGTAAAACGAAACAACTTAATCTTCTGTTGTTGGGATGTTGAGACAACTTCGATTATTTTCAATTTAGAAATGAATGATGACACGAAATGGCGACATGACTGAGTAGGAAGAAGACAAACCTGTACACGCCTGTAAAACTTCGAGAACAGTATATTTAAGAACTTTTCGACGTATTCAACAAATTTTTCGAAAATTTATATTATTACAGAGTTTCTAAGATGAATAATAACTGTAATATTTAAACAATCAACTAGAAGTTAATTTACTTCCAACAGTTTTGTAATTTTTTAAACTATTTTTTATTATTCGATAATCTTATAATATTTATCTCGTTTTCTATTATCTGTATTGATTAATCATTATAGAACTGATTATAAAATAGATTATTCTTCATTTTGTCATTTTAATTTTGAAGGAAATTTAAATTTAATGCATGCTATTCCTATTTTATAACATAATTTAAACAACTTAATCGCTGTTTCGCAAAATAGTTCATAAATAAGTCATTTTTTTCACTATTATTTTCGATTTTTATAGGAAATCTTCAGCATTGCATATATTTATTTTATCTATAGTAAACAAAAAAAAAGGAATGCAAAAATGCAAAGGCGTCAAATATAATAACTTACTTATCATATATATATATATTTTTACACATAAATCTTAAGAAAAATTAAAAATATCAAAAACAAAACTCTATACTGTATATTACGAAAATTGTGCCATTTTTAAATTTAAAATAAATAAAAACATCAAAACAACATTTGTTGATAGCAAAAGTTATTATGATTATTTATTTAGGATAGAAGAAATATTGAGTTTTTTGAAAGTCAATAAATAAAAAATACGTGATGGATATGCCATTGTGGAATAAAAGATTAAAGAACTTGGAAATCTTTGGAAAAAATTATTCTCAAATTTATAAATATAAATAATCAATAATTAAATAAACGTAAAGTAACAAAAAACAAACCAAAAAAAAAAGTGCAAAAATATGTTGAAATATTTGCATTCATAAAACGTAGTTATATTTGTTTTATAGACGAATTAGCATAAATGCAACGATTTTATTACTTTAATATTGATTTTTTTTTACGTTTTATTCGTTTTATGTATTCTGAATGCATTATAAAAATATATAATGGGTTAAAAGTAAGCGGAGAACTGTGAAAATAAAATGAGTGTTCGTTTACAAACAGTTACTTAGTGGTTTGGCATTATTTTATTTTATCTTAAATCTTTAGCTAAACAGCATTAAATTGTAGCAAATTTTCATTACATAACTTTTTTTGTATTACTTTTCCATTACTTTGTATGGTTTTTGCATATCAGATGTTCTTGTCGTATCAATTTGATAAAAATTTTTCTAAAAGATTTCTAATGAGAATACTGTATACATAACATTAATACAAATCATTAAATAGACATTTTATTTTTATTCATATTTGTTCTTTCTAAATTTTTAGATCTTCTAAGTATTTTGTTTTATATTCAAAATTTGGTTGAAATCAGTTGAACGATGAGGCTAAAGAGTCTGTGGAGAATGAAAAAGAAATGAATTTCGCTACTTTTATATTACAGTAAGACCCGTTTAACGCGGGGAATACGTTCCAAAGAAACAAAACGCTAAATGAAACAGCGTTAAACGAAGTCATCTTAACATATAAATAATGGAAATAGATGAAACAGGACAGTGAATTAAAAAAATATACGTAGTAAAAAAGTCACATTTATGCAAATAAAATTTCATTCTTATCCTCAACAGGAATATATAAAATACTCTATATATAGTTTATATATAATATAACTATATCGTATTTATTACCCGCCATATATTAACATATTAGAATTTAAAAAAAATAAAAAATATGTAAATATCATATTCATAATTATCAATATTCAAAATTTAAAAATAATATTAAAGCATGTTATCCATTTACTCAATTCATAACTAGAAAGTCTGCCTCACTTGAAATAGTGAGCAGTGATTAGTCTCTTCAGTTCAGAGTGCTGTAATCAACCCATTTCATTCAAATACTTCACCCCTATTCTTAGTCAGAGCAGATACGTCCATTTTTAGATTTCGTAATGCAGATTCAAATTGACAGACTTTATAACCAATCAACTTCCTGTAAGCTCAGCCCCTGCAAAGCAGGTGAACACCTTTTTAGAACTGACTATACAAATCTATTGTAAGAATTTTCATAGGATGATGATAATGATGACCAAACTCTGATATTTCTGAATTACAGTTTAAGAATATTATGTTTTGATTACTCATTATAATAACTAGTTCCAATTTTATCTTTCATCTTGTTGTGATAAAAAAACTGATATAATTATAGAATAGTGCCAAATAATGAAATTTGCAACATTGGAAAGAAACCAGCAAAAAGGTTAAAATTTGCAAAATGACCAGATAATTTGAGAAAATCATTTGAGAAGGTTTGTGAGGGATAGGAATTCAAGTTGGATGTGATGTGGCTTTCCCCATCTTTAAAAAAGATGCACAATGAGAAATTTGGAGGGGAGAGTGATGCAGTGATAGAAATATGATACAGTAAGACCCCATTTAACATGGGGATATGTTCCAAAGAAATCAAGCACTAAACGAAACAGTGTTAAATGAGGTCATCTTAATACGTAAATAATGAAACAGGTGAAACAGAACAGTGAATAAAAAAATATATGTATCATTTTCTTTTTTGTAACTTGTATTATTACTATTGTATTACATTATTTATACACATATTTTTATTGCTAATATCAATTTATATTAATAAATCATTCACGAAAATCAAAAATATTTGAGTAAATAATTTATGTTTGTGATGAGAAGGTTCTTCCTCATTTGACAGTTTTTGTTTTTCGTTAAGAAGTCATCTTATGTCATTTGCCTTTTCCTCTTTCCTTCAGCAAGCAATTGTCAATACCATCCATGACACTTCATCCTGCACATTTTTTATTGCTAATATCGATTTGTATTCATAAATCATTCTTGAAAATCAAGAATGTTCGAGTAAATAATTTATGTTTGTGACAAAAAAAAGATTCTTCCTCATTTGATACTTTTTGTTTTTTCGTTAATTAAGAAATCATCTAACGTCGTTTGCCTCTTCCTCTTTCGTTTGGCAAGCAACTGTCGATAGCCAGACATCGCAACCCTATCATTTTGTATAACTGATTCATAACTTCTGTAATTGTGGTTAAATTTGTTTTGAGAAAAATCCATTGCAAGTTCCTTTTGCTCCTCGTCTTCAGAAACACTTACTCTTGATGACTGATCATAAATATGAACTGTGACTGCAGCAAACTTTCATATATACTACATTACATTGTTATCAAATGCAGTGTGAGAAGACATAGGAGTATTAAAGCAATTTCGGATTTGTGATTGAAAATCCGTTGAAAGTTCCTTTTGCTCTTCATTTTCAGAAACGCAAACTTCCTCGTCTTTCGTGCGATTTCGGATTTATGTGAGTATAACGGTTTAAAAAACCGTGAATCAAAACAAAAAGATTGAATTCGAAGAAAACTGCGTTATGTCGAAACAGCGTTAAGCAGGGTCTTACTGTACTCTTAAAAATTTAATTTGATGTTATAAATTTTGCACACTATGTCCAAATATAGTCTATAGATCATTTTGATGACACATAATTGTTATAAACAAAATATAACCTATTAGTTTGGCAATTTTATTTAATTGCTAAATTAATAATATTTAATCTATAAAATCAAAGTTACAGAAGATTCAATTTTAGTTGTAACAATTCCTATAATAAAATGTCAATAATTACATAAAATAATGGGTCATACCTTTAAAAAAATAATGTTAAATACTGTAAAAACAGTATTTCTAAAATATTTTTACGCTATTTTATAAATATTTTACGTTATTTTGAATTATTTTTTTAATCGTTTAGCCTGCTTTCCGAGATGAAGCATATAAAATCACCAAGCTATTGGCTACTATTCCTTCTATGTATCCGTGTTTTTCATTAATAACATTTGAATTAATTAATATATTCTCATAAAATTTGATAGTAGTATTCTAACAGTAAAGATAGCATCAATGTTTTATCAATCAACTCTCTAGTTTCAACTGTTTAAAAATGACTGACGTTCAAATTTTTGCGATACTCTCTCTAAGGGAGCAACCATAAATACGTTACACTCTTAAATGAGATATAACGAATTTATTATGATAAATAACTTACAGAAAGGAGGGAGTCATGCGAATTGTGACGTCATGCTGTAAAAATGGATAAAGAGTTTTATATTTCTATAATTAAAAATGTTTTTATAAAATTTAAATGTTTATACTTAATTGTTCCAAAAATACTGTAATAAATAATATATTTTGGTGATATGCTTGCCATAAAATGTAAGAAAAATATCTAATATTAAGACATTAAAATATTTATATCAATTTATATTAATATTAAGACATTAAGATATTATCCAGTAGTTTGAATATTTATTTAGAGAATTATAGAGAGAAAGATGAGAGAAAAAAGTTAAAGAATACTGTTTATGTAACAAAGTATTAATATAAAATAATTCCTATTTTCTACTATTTTATGCATTTCTTTATTTTTAGGTAAAATTGAAGAAAAAGTTTTTAAGTAAATGGGATTCTCAAATATGTGACTTTACGGACAGGGGGTCAGACTTGGCGGAACGAAAAATGACAAAGGCGAAGGAAGAGATCAAAAATTGTACGAAATAGTTTATGGATGTTCCCTAATATATCCTGAACCATTTATTAAATTTTCATAAAATTAGCAGGATGATTTAGTCGGTGGAAATGCTCGTGATGAAATATCAATTACCTCTTTTCTTTAACCATTTAAAAATGGAAAACGTTCAAACTTCAAAGATTTTTTTCCTTTAATTTTTTTAATACTAACTTTCAAACTATTTGATTGAATTTTATAAGATTTAGCAGGATGATTAGGCTATTAAAATCGAATTTGAATTTAAATTAATTCACAATTGTTATTTTTATTACTGTAAAATAACGTTGATGACTGATCATAAATATGAATTGTGACCACAGCAGACTTTAGTATATACTTCACTGCACTGATATCAAATGCACTGCAAGACAGCATAGGAGTATTGAAGCAACAGATTCTTGTGATTTCGGATTTATGTGAGTATAACGGTTTAAAAAACCGCTCCAAAATGAATTAATAAAAAATATATAATTTGAAAAATCCACATTATAGCGAAACAGCATTAAGTGGGGTCTTATATAAGCCTTACTATAAATTTAATTTATTAAATTTATAATAGGACTTATATAAATTTAATAAATTAAATTATAAATTATATAAATAAATTATTCACAAACATTCTAAGTAAGATATATATTTCATTTTCTTAAAATATTTTTGATTATCCATATAGCCTGTACGAAATATAGAATTCGAAAAAACCGCGTTATATTGAAACAGCGTTAAACGGAGCAGCGTTAACCGGGGTCTTATTGTAGATTGTACTGTATAATATCATTCTATATGTGACTTCATCAAACACGTAACATAAATTTGTGACATTGTGGCAGTAGTCTCACAACACTATCCAACCAGTAACATAATCCTACATGTGATTTCACTGTGACGATATCCATCACAAGACTTAATAATTTTGGCATTTTAATAGCATCATCACACAGTTGTGAAAATATCCAACATGAGAATTTCATATTTCAAGTGATGCCATCTAAAATATAAAGTTCAGTGCAAAAATTTGGAGTGATCTATATTATATAGAAATTAGTAATATTACAATAGCGGATGACATTACACGGATAATGCAAAAACCAGCAAAAACAAATATAATTTGTCCATAAATCCTTGGTCGCATTGGTCGCCCGCTTGGTAATTAATAAATATGAGTCAACATCTTTTTTATCATATTTTTATATAATTTATTTTATAAACGAATCGCATTTGTCACGATCATTAGCATCAATTATCCAACCCACTTACTAGTGGAAAAATAAAATATTCAACGCTGTTTTCAACGTCTTACTTTAACAGTAAGACGTCGAAAACAGCAGCAAAGAAAATAGGATATTTACAGAATAATACAGAATAAAGCTTTTTTTAGGTCATTCCATCTCGCATTTTGCTGCTTTCAAATCTGGCTAGTTTATTTTATGCAATATATATATATATATAAATCAGCCAACCGTCCCGGATTTGGAGAAACAATCCCGGATTTCGATCATTTATCTCATATAAGAAAAATCCTGGAAAATATTTCGCATTTCTTCAATTCTTCCTGAGAGTCTGGTAATTTCATAATCAAACCTATATGAAAACTAAGATGAAATAAATTTTGTCGTCATTATTGTTATATATAGATATTGAACTGAATTAATTCATATTGATATTACAATACCGTTTTGTCAATATATGTTCATTTGATTTAAATATAATTATATTATTTATTTCTCATACTAATCAAATTTATATCAAATATTACATTAAAAAAATTCTAAAACGTAATTAATAAATAAGAATAAAAATATTTTATAGTATTGTATTTTATATAATTTAATGCAGTGGTTCTTTGGAGGTTTCGGTTCCGCGTACCTCCCAAAGAATATCAAAAATCCGTACCACCACCATTTATAAAAAATTTCGGCATCAAAATAAAAAAAAGGTAAACGAATAAAACATATTTATTTTAATTTTTTGGTAACCAAAACATAATTACTATAATAAGTCGCAAACTAATAATTTGACATTTCTGAGGTAAGACCTAACTGCGCTTGCGCATGTTGAAAAATTGCGATTGTAGCGCTTTATCTGGTTGCATGAAGAACAAAAACAGTGTTCTTGAATTGTAATTTAGCATTGCATGCTATTGATTGAGCACACTTACTCCTACAGCAAACTCCAAACTAACCTAGAAGGACTGTAAAAACAGTAATGCTGGCAGTACGGCGCTAAAATGGCCTATGACCATCCATGCCTATGACCTAGAGTGCAATAAGCGTGGACATTTTTGTTTATGATAAAGAGCTGACAAGGGGTAGTAATCGATATAATGGAGATATAGTTTTAATTTCTTTTTTTACCAATTTTATATTACTTGAAAATTATTTAAATACAATTTTTCGAAAATAGTTTATATTTCGCGTACCACCGGTGGTACCATAGGTTGAGAACCGCTGATTTAATGTATAGTAAATCATATTTTTCGCGATCATCAGCATACATTATCCAACTCACATTGTAATTTTTTTTCTTGATAATGCAGATATTTATGAGGTCTATGAATTTCGATATGCAATTAATCATAACAATAAATAAGAATAAAGTTATAAAAATGTAAAACAGTATATAATAAAACAGACATAAAAAAGAAAACATTCTAGAAAATAATAAATTATGGCGAAGTGATGAACAGTTCTAATTAAATGGTTAAGTTGCCATTGATTTTAAAGAAAAAAAATTTATTAATACAATTATACTGTATGTAATAAAGGAATAAGCGTGTGGTGTCTATGTTTCTACGCATGCGCGAACTCCCGGGACCATAAGTGCCGCCATTACTACTTTCTCTCGCTTCGAATCTTTAATCGCCTCTTTTAGAAAACCGAATCCAAATCTCATTATAAATTTTGTGTTTAATCATCATAGTTTACTTCCTATTTATGTTTGTATACTTCTTTAGGTTATTTGACTTCAATTTATATCTTCTTCGATCGAAAAATTTTGCCTCTTCCCGGGCTTGAGAGTTCAACTTGCATTCGGCGCACCGAGGCTACGTAAACGTTGAGTTTAAACAGTATTTAATTTATTTCAGAATTTAAATATTTTGTTTATTTCAAAAATTATAATAACCTAATAATTTATTTCAGAAATTATTATTCTTTTTATTTTAAAATATTAATTGCCTACTTTGCTCCACAAGGGGTCGACGCCATCTTAAGTCTATAAGAACCAGTGCTTTGGCCAGTGAACGTGCTTTAATCTCCATATTATCAGAAAAAGTGCAGTGCTTTCTTTATCATATTTTCTGTTTTTATTATGGATGATAGGCTATGGTTGCGTTCAAGGGTTCAACAGCAAAAAGAATATAACAATCATCATATAAAATAATGGAATAAGTGTGTGAAGTCCATGTTTCTGCGCATATGCGAACTCTTGCGACCGGAAGTTCCACCGTTACTATTTTTCTCTCGCTTCGAATCTTTAACCGCCAGAAGTGTCGCCGTTACAATTTTCTCTCGCTTCGAATCTTTACTTCCAGAAGTGTCGCCGTTACTATTTTCTCTTGCTTTGAATCTTTAATCGGTTACTATTTTCTCTCGCTTCGAATCTTTAATTGCGTCTTTTAGAAAACCTAAACTCAACTCCTCTCACTTCAAATCTTTAATTGCGTCTTTTAGAAAACTAAATCCCAATCTTTTTATAAATTTGCTTTAAATTATCATAGTTTACTTCCTATTTATGCTTGTATACTTTTTTTTGTTATTTGACTTCAATTTATGTCTTTTTCGATCGAAAAATGTTGGCTATTCAGTTTGCATTCGGCGCGTCGAGGCTACATAAATATTGCATTTAAATAATATTTTGTTCATTTCATAAATTATAATTTTTAATTTTAAGATAAAAATTATAATTATTACCTAAATAACTTAATCAATAAATCAATAGTTTGTTAGTTGTCAATTTCATATAAAGAAAATTTCAAAGTTTGGTCTGGAGAAAAGAAAAACAAGCAAAAGTATTATATACAACAGGGTTGCAGAGTCGGATGGTAAATGATCCGATTCCGACTCCACCTTTTAAAAAAAAATCCTACTCCGACTCCATAAAAAATTTGTAAGGTCCGACTCCGACTCCCCGATTCCGACTCTGCAACCCTGATATACAAGGATATTAAATAAATGAAAAATCTCAAATTTGATAGATAAGAAACAAATGTTTCATTTTTGATGTATTTGGGCACATAGTGACCAGGGGCTAACTAGTAGATTTTTAATATGGATAAATTCTATTTTTCTCGTATAAACCGAAAATATTATAAATAAAATTAGCTGGCTTTCAATATATTTTTGACAAAATTTAACAACTTGATTAATTATATTTTGAAATTTGGAAACATTGAGTAAATTTTATTTATTATCTAAAGACACGAGTTTATAATTATTAATAAATTTAGTAATAACCGAAATTTTTCGGTTAAGTATTTTTTGAATTTTAGTTCGGCTGTAGAGCTTTGGCTTTTCCAGAAAACAAAAATATCGTCTATGTAGCGAGCATATAATATCATTTCAT
This sequence comes from Olivierus martensii, assembly GCA_000484575.1. Lineage (NCBI taxonomy): Eukaryota > Metazoa > Arthropoda > Arachnida > Scorpiones > Buthidae > Olivierus > Olivierus martensii. The sequence continues at coordinate 54,639 of AYEL01066824.1, read as the reverse complement.
TTTTGACAGTAAGATTAAATTGGCATTCTATTTCCCTTACAACAATCTCGGCTAAGGCTCCCGCCAAAAGAGTTAGCATATCTTAGACTTCTTAGAGAGTTAGCATATCTTATATGCCATGAATCATATTTTGAATTCAAAGGACAATTCTATCATCAGACCGTAGGGGTCCCCATAGGTAGCCCCATGGTGGGACTCTTAGCCGAGATTGTTGTAAGGGAAATAAAATGCCAATTTAATCTTACTGTCAAAAATGAGATGATATTATATGCTCGCTACATAGACGATATTTTTGTTTTCTGGAAAAGCCAAAGCTCTACAGCCGAACTACTAGATCATTTCATGAAGCCACAATATGGCCTTAAGCTCAAATTAATGAGGGAGGACAATAAATTCGTAGACTATCTTGATATTAAAATTATAGCTAATGATGGGCACCTAGATACCACTGTATTTATTAAGCCTTCATGTACACGCAATTCCTGGTAAGTTATTAATTTAGATGATGAACAACGATGTAAAATATGAAAATAAATATTTCTTAAACAGTTAGTATTGTGGTTATTCATCGTGAGGTTGGCTAATGGCCGGAATCTCACAAAGCAAGAACCAATTACCATATTTTACATATAGTTAATACTTCGAATAGTGCGAGAAATTCGTGAAACCTATTATTCGCACTAATCGAGGCCTACCTGTATTAAGTTGATGAATTGAAATCGTAATCCATCCATATATAATATTGCTATTAAAACTCGCAAAAAATCAAGTTTTGAGGAAAATAGAATCAAAAATTAATTTAAGGTATCTATGACTCTGCTATATAATTGTTTTACAATTCCATGTATTGCATATTTGCAGTATATATGAAAATCGATAAATATTAATGGAAAAAAATAAAATTTTGTATTGGAAATTATCATTAGTTTAACAGTAGAGCATAGGCAAAAAGAAAAATAAGAAAATTTGCAAAACTCCGTATTTGATCGAAAAGAATGTTAGCATGAAAGTAATTTTATAAACGAATAATGTATTTTTTATTTTTTTTTTAATTTCACCAATTCGGGAATATTAGGCCTATAAAATATGATAAAATATGCTGGGAATATTATAAAATATGATGATAATTATAATCGTATTAAAATTATTTCACTCGTATGATTTATAAATGATCTATATGGGAATTTTATTTAAAATATTTTTCTTCATATTAATAATTTTGATGATGATAAAATAAATTTCTGTAATGCTTTAAATCATTTTAACCCAGATGACGGTTTATTTGAATTTAAATTGACGTCACAACAATCATCTGTTGGACCAATTAAATATCTGTCACGTGATAATATCGATCGCTTACTTTTTTAATGTAACGAAAAAAAAATTAAATTTTAAAAATCTGAATCGATTATAATAAATTAAAATTTATTCTGTTTTTATTTAACCAAACAACTAAATATATTTTGGTCATTTTGATTACATTTTTAAATTTTTAAACAATCATCTGCATATGATTATTACGTGATTGATGTCGACGTTAGCTAATTAATATTAAAATGTTATTTATTTACTTACTTATATTTCTGGTTAAGAAGAAAATATAAATGCATAATTTTTAGGACAACACTTAGAAGGAATAATAAGCGATTAAATGCATTCTTAACTTTAAAAAAACTGTTAGTTTATCGTTTAGTAGTTTCATAGTTGAATGGCCGACCACTAGAGGCGCCTCTCAATCCGAAAGAGAAAGTAAGAATCCTGACTACTGGGTAAACAGCAATCGATTACTTTCGACACAGTTGCCTGACAAATTCCTGTTTTTCTTTCCGCTTGAAATACCTACATCACTATCTAACATTTGTGAAGCTAACATTTGTGTTATTCAGTCAAGCGATAGATAAAACAATATTTAATTCTTCCAACCAGCGAAAAGTATTTGATTAATGAACAGTTATCGCTTAAAGAGGAGAGAGGGAGGACTTTATTAATGAATTTTAAACTTACAATTCAATGCTAGCCTATATTTTATTACGTGACTCAATGCTTGTCGTTTCGATAGGAAACGTACACCCGTACGGATCTTATCGGGCAAGAGGGCGAGATAACGCCTTAATCTGTAGTCAAGTTCCAAGCCTTTGACTTCTAGGCACAAATGGCTGGCTATAAAGTAACACATCCAAGCCGTTTCTGCCTGGAGAATTTCCCATTTTGACGATTCTTACACCTATAGATTTTGCTTCAAGTTTCGTCTGACGCATCTCGTATCGATTGGGATACATTAAAAAAATTACATCATTTGTCTAATTTCGTGTCTTAATCCTACGGGATATCAAACTAACGAATGTAATAATGAGTTAGGAAGTTAATGAACGAAGATAGAAAAACTTATTGAGCAGCAAACAATTTTATTAATAGCGTGTTTATCGAATTAATGTTTTATTTAAATTTAGGTCATAATCTTATTTGACATTTATTCTGATTATTGTGCGATTGTTGTTTCTTTCCTAATTACTAATTCTAAGTACCGTATAAATAAAGCAACAGTCTTTTCAACAGATTTTGTTTCTTTTTTTTGTAGTCGTATGACATGAAAAACAGATCGCATGGCAGTCATTTTTAATTTCGGATCGAATTTAATTTTTTATTTTAAGAATAAATTGCATATTCAAATTTACAAATAGTGTATATCAGTAATAAGTTTAAATATGTTTTCATATTTAAATATTAACTAAGTTAATTAAAATTATTTGCATGATACAGTTGCGAATATATAAAAATAACATGAAAATTTTTATATATCTAATTTCCTTCCTATTGTAGTTAAAGATATTATTTTTATAAGCACGACTCAATCAGCAATGCGCTCCAAGTACCACTTAAAATTCTAAAAAAATTCAACTGGATATTATTATGAGTTCATAACATCCTTCGCGGTCTCATAAATTATCTTATAAACTTCTATACAAGTCAAGTTTAGTCGCGATCACGCAATTTTTTTTAATGAATCTTATTCGCGCTATGATAGATAATTAAAGTTTTACCATAATAAAACTAACAAAACATACAAATAATTATCATTTTAGATCTTGCCCCAGTTACGAAGCGTATCATTAAAAGTGACATTGTCATCAGGCGCATTAATTACTTGGTGCAACAAGAGATTTTAAAATTTTTGCCCGAGAGCAACATTTTTAAACTTTAAAAAGTTATTTAAAATACAGCTTTTAAATTTATTTAAAAGCTTATTTAAATTCTCATCAAATAAATTATACTGAATTATAAATTCAACCGTTATCAGTACCATTGCATCGCCGAGTTTCTCATTAAAATAAATTATGGATATTTTCGTTATCTTCCATATTTATAACGAAATACTTAGACATCTTTTTTCCTGTCTATAAAAATTCTGATAAAACAATTGCATTTGTTTCAGTTTTGATAATTATGTGATTATAATCTTTCTTATATTTCCTGTCTTATGTTTTCTTCTAGTAAGAGAACTTTGCAACAGCTGGTAGCAGTCATCACCTTTAGCTGTCATTATTGAACAATAACGCGCACATTATCATTTACTTATTATCAAGAAATATACATGAGCTCGGCCAGAATGCAATAAGTTGTAGTGGAAGTATATACTGTATTTTATTACAGTTTCTTCGATTTATGTGAAAATTCGATGAAGAAATGTTACGGCTTCGAATTGGCATTTTATGTCACGACATTTCTAGTGCACTTATTCTAGTCACAGTGACTTTGCTTCCTCAAAGTGTTCTTCGGAATGTCAATGAGATCGGGGAGTTGAATATTTGTTTCAAACGCGACAACCATCTTCGATTGTCGATGCTGCTGTAAATGGTTTAACTGTAACGAAGGATCGGTTTTAATTACAATTTTTAATCCCCGCAAGAGAACCATTCTAAATTATAAGAGTTTCGAGAAAAATCTTTGTTAATTATAGTAATTTAGATTTTGTTGTATCATATCTAACGTTATGCTCATTTCTTTAAAATGTTTGTTGTTTTGCTTTTTGTTGAATAAATTTGATAAAATAAAATATGGAAGAAATTTAAACGGTGGATATTTACATATCTTTCTACGAATCGTAGTGACATTTTACGAGGTTAAATAATGTAAAACATATTGCGCTAGAAATGAAATTCGAAAATTCTGCATATATTCCTGGCAATATTTCCAAAAAAAATGATAACAAGAGTATTAGTATGAATAGCCAATGCCACTAAGACAGACTGCAAATGTTATGTAGTTCTCTTGGAATTTGTATCTCCTCGGAAAGTGTCTCTTGGAATTTCAATCATGTTATGCTTAACAATTGTCTGTCATTACACTTGATAAGTTCATCTCATTAAAGTATTTTGATTCTGAAAAATGGCATTAATTAATGGAAATTTGTATTCTTGTAATTATCTTCAATAATATTCTTTGTAATTATCCAATGGATGTACGAAATATCCCAATGGAAAGCATTGATATAAAGATGGCTCGTTGGAGGATGAGTTCTGTCTTTGAAAACATGCTTATATATAGGATTTTCGTATATTTATTTTCTACAGTTTATTTATTTTTAATTTTTTATCTTATGACTTTTTTGAATACTTTTTAAGAAAAATGAATTCTCTTTCATCTGTTATCATTGGAAAAAATTTAAATAAAAGGAAAATCATTCCTGTGACTGTGATATGAAATGGCATCTTGAATTATTTGTAACTGATGTTATGTTATACATAAGCATTTAAGTTAATGTATCTGACGTCATTTGGTTTTGTATCAGTGAATATTTTTAAAATAAAAGCATAGAGATTGACCAATATTAATTTATTATATCTACGATCACTGCATGCAAGAATAGCCTTAATATTTATCCATAATATTTAGTTGTGGTGCCGATTTCGCTTGCCAAACGTATTTTTTACTGATATCATATTATGACTTTACAGCGTAGTGAGGCGATGGTGCTTTTACATTTATTGTAGGAAGAAAATTATTAATGGCTTCTCTCTTGAGACTAGTGTTCTGAAGAATTTTACATCGCATGTATTGTTGTACAAGAATATTAAGAGTAGATTATACGTATTAAATTTCATCAAAACAGAAATATTCTCCACGATTTAGTTTTTATTCTGAAATTATTTATGATGCCTTTTTAATAAAAAATTATATAAAAAGAATAGCATAAATGTTAATTTAGAATTAAATCAAAAAATAATTCATTCTATTACTTGGATTTTCGTATATTTATTTGAGAAGAGACAGAAAAACAGATAAATGGAATTAAAATATTTAAAATGTGTTAAAAAATATAACAACTTAAACTGGAAGAATTCATGATACCGAATAGCTACCGTTATTCGGTATCACGAATTCTTGTTGTTCGTGCAAACTTTTATTACAAAAACAAAAAGTCGTATCGATTACTTGATCTTAAGATACTCAATCCTACCAGTCATAACTGAGTATATCTTGACCAGTATTTAGTGAATGGTGGTTTGTTCCAAACTAGATAAGAAGAACCGTTTGAAGTGATCATGTTCAATTTTTTTCTATCAATTAGTCTTGATCGATTCGCTTATAGGAAATATCTATTGTTTAAATGACGATACAATCGTTTTTTGATACTTTAAATAAAGAAATTCTGAAAATTAGTTTTATAACGTCTAAAAATGTTTGTCAAAAATTTATTTAAAACTCAACGAAAATTTTTCTTTTCGTTTTTTTTCATGCTGAAGTGCGTTGGAGATATTCTTAAGTTGAGATATCACTGTCCCTTGATATTCTTAAGTTTAGATGTCAGAGTCCGTACTATAAACTTTAATAATTTTTATTCTTCTAAGATAGATATTTGTTTAAATTGATTGATATTTGTCTTAAGTTATTTTATATATATATCAATATTTTTTCTTCGTAATTCGGTTCTTAATTCTCTTTTTATAATAAATAATTATTAGAAATAATAATTGAAACTTTTAAAATCGTGTTGTGACTTTTATTAAAATATTTTAATCAAATAGAATCTAGTTTATTTGAGAAAATTTAAAAAAAAAAAGAATATAGATCGTAAATAAAAAAATTCCAAAAACTAATATTTTTTTGGAAAATATGTTTAATCTTTAAGATGTCATTTCTTTCTAAAGCTTACTTCCTAATATACCTCATGATGTCTTTCTTACTTGTGAGACCCTTTATTGACTTAGATGAATTTGTTAGCACATTCTCCTCTTTATCTTCTGGTGGGAGAAATACTAGCCTTCAACTAACTATAGATGTTCTAGCAGAAGAGGAAAAGAATCGAATTTTCCTTATCTTAGAAGAAGAGATTTTCTTACTTCTTGTGATTAAAACCAACTTTGTTGCTGTACCAACATCGATTATTCTCACACTCTTTTAAAAATGACCCAACTGATTATCACAGGAATATTAGGCTATCACAAGATGGGTTATATTAATATTAATTATTTTGTGTATCTTGTTAATGTTGTTGTAGCATCCACCATGTGTTCTAACTTCCTAAATAAACAATCATATTGATCCTTTGCTGCTACAATAACAAGCTTACGTTCTATAGCGATTATTATAAAATGTAAAATGAGCTGTTTTTCTTTATATATTTTTTTATATTTAAATTAATAGATCGTTTCTATAGTAATATTGTTTATACTTGTTACACTGAAACAGTAAGAATTATTGATTCTGGTTGTTACTACATTTTTTTTGTTATATAACAAAAAATATAATTTAAATTCATCAAGTATGATTGTTTACGTATATTTTAGTTACTGTTATAATTTTATAATTTTGTAGATGTATTCTAAAAAGTTGCTATTAAAATTTTGTAAAATTAATAAAACAAAATAAATATCATGTTGCAATAGCACAATTAGTCAATAAAATAGCTGTTATTGTTATTTTAAAATTATAATTTTTTATAAATAAATATATATATTTTTTAATATAACAGACATTATTTTTGAAACAATTTATTATATTGAAAAATAATGTATTGTAGTATGTAATATGCATACGCAACAAATCAATATTTCTATATAAATCTATAAATAGAATACCTTATCTAGTTATACCTTTATTTAACTAAGAAAAAGTGTGTGTTATATTAATCTGGAAAGAAAAATCTTGTATCATTTTTTATACAAAAAGCTATTTTGAAGTCCATTTTCTATGGATTCTTTTCTTTAACTTTCTTTTGTAAAAGAACTCTCAATTCTCTTACTAGAGTTGACTTTTTTCATGCGAGGACTCAAAACTCCTTAACATGTCCTCTTCAGAAACAGAATCGTTTATATGTAAGGCCAATTTTCTTAAATTTTTTTTTAAATCCTGGGTCCCATTGAGATATCGCTCATCGAAGATAAGAACTGTTTGTCCTCTTCAGAAACAGAATCGTTTATATGTAAGGCCAATTTTCTTAAATTTTTTTTTTAAATCCTGGGTCCCATTGAGATATTGCTCATCGAAGATAAGAACTGTTATATATATATATATATAGTTAATAGGCTATTGAAAAACAATCATGTTGGCAATCGTGATCCAATTAAAAAAAACAAATAATAATAAAAATTTTATTAATCTAAGAAAAATAATAACCAAAAGTTTAATAGAAAAATACTATAAAGTAGTAAAATAAGAAAGTTTTCTATTGGAAAGGAGAAATAATTTTTAAGTATAACACCAATATATTTCTTACTGCTACAGTAATAAAGTCTGTTATCTTCTAGAATACTTTCACTGAAAGAAAATTAATTTCGAGATTGTGGTTGAATTCATACTATAAATCATAGTGACTAAAGATAGTTTAGCAATTATTTATTTTATTGGATCCTGAAAATATTTAAGCTTATCTAAAATATGTAAAAATAGAAAAATTAGATTAAATACAGCCATATTAGACGATTGGAATTGTTAGAAAACACTTATATGCTTCAAGTAACCTATGTACGATTATCATGTTAACACATCTTCGATCGTTATCATCGTTAACAGTGCGATCTCACGCTAATTTAATACAATTCACTAAAACAGAGAACTCCTTTTTATAATAAATCACAATTTTGTTTATAAAACTGAGAAATTTTTAATTCGAAGTGTTATTAAAATCTAGGACCTGAGAGACAACATTTGGGAGAGAAACTCAAAATAAAAAGCTTTTTTTTTCCTGAATTCGATATTCCAAGTTTTTATGGTGAATGTATTTAATTAGTTTTATTAAATAATTATTAATTCTTTTGGGCCAACATCGATCACAATTGAGGCCACGTAAAGGAGAAATAATTCGCTAATTAAAAATGTCAGAAAAACTTCATTAGATTTCACACAAACGCGTTCCTTCGAGACTTAATCTGTCAAATATCATATCAGAAAACTCAAAAAATCTTTTTGATAATTATATAAATTAAGAAAATTCTTCAGCTTTTTTTTTCCTTCTTCTTTTTCTTTTTCATTCTACATATTTTTCCTTCGGGCTAATATTTAAATTTTAATTTTCTAATTTTAAATTAATTTTTAAATTAATGTTGAAATACAATGAATATTTTTATTTCTTTTTAAGCATTTGTCTCCAAATTTAGTTTTTAGTATTGTCGACTGATGATTTCGTAAAAAAGCACATAAAAGGGTCTAAAAGAGACTCGTATAAGCCTAAAGGCTGCTTTCTGAAAAGCTTAAAGCCTTTTTTAATGGCCTTCTGAAAACCTCTGAAAGCTTGTGAAAAGCCTATAAGGTGCTTCCTGAATGGCCTTCTGAAAGCCTCTGAAAGCTTGTGAAAAGCCTATAAGCTGCTTCCTGAATGGCCTTTAGTCTCATTCAGAAAGAAGCCTTTAGGCTTAAACGTGTTTTTCCTGTTTTTGAATATCTGAACGAGTAAACTTACTGAATAATGATTAATATATAATTATTTTCTCATATTGTTTTTAATGCGAAATTTTTTAACAGTAATTTTAACTCAGATATCGATCGATTTTTCTTAATTTTTGATAAAATAAAATAAAAATATTCTATAAATCAAGTTTTGCGGTAATTTTTTCCATAATTCACACGAAGAATCTAAAAATAATTTAAATTTCTCATTAAGAACCTTTTGCTTCACAAATGATATTATAGAGCGATTTATAAGATAGTATAACTTTATCTATATCTTTGAAAAGTTATTGATAAGCTTAAAATAATTCAACAGAATTCCGTATTAATGCCGTATGATATAATATTATTGTATTGCAAGGTGATCAAAGATATACCAAAATGTTTGACGAAATTTGATTTATGAAAGAAGATGGAGGACTTTCTCTCACTCGAATGGCATAAAAGTAGCGTATCTATCAACTTACGAGAAAATATAGCAATGCCACATGGTGAATAGTTGCCACAAATTTTTATACAGATGCATAACGGAAAGTTTCCACATTTTGGTCCGATGGAAACTTTATCCGGGCGAGACCATACTGCATATAAGTAAACTGGCAGAGGAAGAAGTGAATGGGAATAAGTACAGGAAGTAACAAATAGATTAACATGGGACAGGAGATGAAGTAAATCATATTATTTCCATCATGTCTTCCTTTGTCGAGGAGCACATTATCTCTTCTTCCCTCCAACTTCAATGTTGTGCTGTCTTTTCCTTATTAAAGACAATTTATGATCAAATATCTTCTCCTCTTTCATCTTCTACCTGATTACGATAGTAAAAAGTTTTTTTCTTATTCTTTTGATCACACAAAATCATTGCATTTGATAATTACCTGCTATTGTTTTCTATTTAGAGAGAACTGTTATCACCAACCATTCTCGGTGGATAATATTAATAATTATTAGTGAGTGGTAAAGCAGCTTTTAAGACCGCACGGACATTGATGAAGGATGCAGATCTTGCAATAATCCCATTGAATTCCGTTTCAATTACTTGAACCTAGTGTGGTAGTGAGGTAGCATAGCTTTACCAGCGTTTTACTTAATCGGAAATGACGGCTGCCCCGCCTCGCCCTTTCACAATGGATAATCTAGGATGAGGTAGAGTCTAATGGGAAAGAGAGTTTAAAAGTGGAATTTTCCCTTTATAATCTGTCCCATGGGATAGAATAAAAAGCACTAACTGCGGCTTCCTGGTTGTGAGGCCTCTCTCTTCATCAGATTAACTCGAAATTATTCGTTTAGAACTACGTTTTTCCATTATTAATTCTATAGTACTACATCGCGAATGAATCAACTGGTCTTCTAATAGTGATGCTTGCATTACTATCAGATATGTCCAAATTTAAGTTTTAGCACATTTCTTGGTTATAGTTCGGAATTTCATTATTTTCAACCTAGTTTCAATTTTATAAGTATATGCAAACGATTATTGCTAAGAATATAAGATAGAAGTCATGCAAGTGGCCAATATCTTAATGAGAATATGAATACAAAACATAATATTCAGTACTGGTATATAAAAATTTCAATAGAATATTATTAATAATGTTATATGGGGAGGTGAGACAAGAAAGAAAAGATAAACGAGCGCGTGAAGCCAGTCACACTATTTTTTATGATCTCCATAAAGCAGAAGAGACACGAAGTGGAATACACTATTCTTTTATAAAACAGCTCCACCCATCCCCCAATCCAACGCATTTGGGCTTCAATTACTATATTCGAAGCCAAATCATCATTCACTAAGCCGTTTTTTTTTAAACACTAAAAGCTATTCTGATATTATGTTAGGTCTCTACTTAAATTTTTTAACAAATATAAAAATTAAGTCTATTTTAAATATACCTAACTGAAATTCAAAGACAGATCCTAAGTACCCGCTTTGCTTTCTGGACTAAAATTTATTTATTTACCCAAAATTCATGTTTAATTTTTCTCGAATTAACACACTAAAGGACTTTCTTAAAGAAATACCACGATAAATAGCATAATTTCGAGAGAAATTCTAGACACATAATGGGATACTCATTAAATTTTCAAGAAAGGATGAGGTAGAAAATCCCGTTAAATCTATGAGAAAAATCCTAATAGCCAATTTTGTATTTTGTTAAGGAAAATCTGTTCGAAGCCGATTAATACGTCCTCCCATTTTAAATATATTCAAAAATAAGAAAATAAAGAACATTTTCTCATAATTAAGCCACAACGTCTTATAGGAAAAGTGAGTGGAGCTTAAAAGAATCCGAATCAAAACTGAAGGTATCAACCCGGTTCATTTTTAAAGAAATTTGACTAAAAGGCATATATTAAGGAAAAAGAAACCTGTTGCTGAAAGATAAAGGAAGGAAAATAAATAAATAGATAAAAGGAGACTGTAGATTTCCAATATTTTTCTACTGGGAACGAAAATAGAATCTGGATGAGAGAAGCGCATGCGCCAGAAGGGAGGCATGGTGCACCCTCCCGTAGTTGAGACATACAGTCGATTGCTACAAGTCGGACCAGTGCAGCCGCTACCAACATATAAAACGTCATTGTCCGTGGGTAAGTACTACGTCATTTCCTTTAAAAGCAAGACGAGATCATTCAATTGGTCACGTGACACGAACATTAATTTTTTTTTTTTACTTTATTTTTCCTCGCAGTATTCCGGATCCCGTGAAAAATAAAGGATCGGTTTGGGATGTTGCGAGTTTGCAAAAATTCTCAATTTTACACGAAACCTTAAATGTTATTTCCGACACATAGGATATTAGGGGATGATTGTGCGGTTCGATTAACTTGCACGCTCGTGTTTGGGGTGCCATATATAAGGGACTTATCTCGCGCCACTCCGTTATGTTAGTTACGTGATAGGTATCACGTGGTAAAGACGAAACGTTTGCTTCTTTACTCGTCGGCACTACACAGTTTTATCATTGTTTTCGAATTACTGCATTTTTTCTGAGCTTGTTTCTCACGTTTTTGCTCATCACGTGAATACAGAAAAGAAATTTCTACTTTGTTTCTTTTTAGACAAACTAAACATGATCGAGTGATATTCTGAAGAAATTATAATTTTTCTAGTTCGATTTATTATTGTTCCGACTTGCATTTGTGTGTAGCATCTGTTTTCTTTTTTTTTTTTCCCTAGCCATCGCTTTAAAGCAAATAAAAGAAACCTCAAAATAAACCGCTGCAGTATTAATTTCGGTTCTATTTTCCCCTCTTTCAGCCCGAGTCACGTGACCGGTTTAAAATGCGACTTTTGTCGGCTCCTCTTTTATTTAGTTTGGAAGTTTTTGTTACTATAACCGTACTTCTATTTACAGAAGTGACTGTTTGCTTAACCTCCCCGTCAACCTTCTGTTTACACACCGGGCCCTCTGGATCCCCGAGGTGTCAATCTCCAGCAGGGATCCCTAACACGTGATCGGGAAGCCCCTTAAAAAATAGCAAAATTCATTCAAACATTGGGTAAAAGGCAATTTTTTTTTCAGTTGTTGAGGCCTCTCCTAGCACAACCTATTTCTATACTGTTTATACTATAAAATCAGTCTTTAAGGTTCTATAAAACCACCCCTGATTATTTCTATAATGTTTAAAACGACCACAATTCGACCACCATAACTGTGCTGATGCTTGGTTAAAAAACTACGAAGAGAAAGAGGATATTTGAGTTTCTTCCTAAAGGAATAATTTTATCATTTAACTACGTGATGGTAAATAATTAGTTTTAAAATATAATTTATATAGACATAATCACGTGACAGCTTGGAAACAATTTCCGTTTATGTTGAATTATTCCAGAAAAATGTAGATAGAATGCATAATTTTACATTATTCTATTGGTAAGATGTAAAGGAAAATAATATAAATTCGGACGATCACGTGGCAAGAGGCAATTAACGGAAATCACGCAGTATAAGTAATCATTACACTCAGTTTATGTTAATTAAGTTGAGCGCTAAAGCACTACTGTAAATACTATTCACGTGACAAAAAATGAGGCTTTAGAGAACGACTAGATCAGGTGAAAGGTTAGAAAGCTATCGAAATTCAGTATATCATGCGACAGGCTGGGAGTATTGATCACGTGATACGAAGAAGCATCGCGCCTCGAATAACCGACGAGAGACTTTTCCTTTTTTTTTTTTTTTTTTTTTTTTTTTTTTTTTTTTTTTTTTTTTTTTTTTTTTTTTTTTCTTTTTTTTTTTTTTTTTTTTTTCTTTTTTTAGAATCCGAAACACCGTTAAATTTCCATTATTTTCGAAATTGATAAGGTGACAACTTTAGCCGGAGAGAAAGAAGAGTTCGCTTAGCTCTGCTAGAAAACGGTAATCACTTTTCTTCACGTCGATCGTCACGTGATAATTTCGTTTCGCTAAATCCGATTATAGAACTTAAAATAGGAAAAATGCCAGGTCACAGGACGACTACGAAGCAACAACGGACTTTTCACTCTCTCGCGAAATCGTCCAGGAATTCGAAACTCTCTTGTCCTTATATAGTTAATTATGGTCGGATCACGTGACGAAATTAAAATAGTTCAAAAGACCATTAATTTTTAGCTAATCACGTGACAACGAGTGAACGCCCAAAAGGCTATTAATTTCGGCGTTGGGTCTATAAAATTCCATCACAGATTTTCAAAATTCTGTCACGTGATAATCTGAACATCTGTTTAATTAAATGTCGAAATGTGTAATATAAATCGAAACGTCGGTCAATTTTTCACACGTTTCGTGAATTACGACTTTGGAAAACAAAGTTGAATCGTTGGAAGGAAAGGATTTTTATTCTTTACTTCGATCGCAGCCACGAATTGTAAAATTATGTAGATACGGTCACGTGACGATTTCATTGTCGAATATAATTTTGGTTGCAGTGTGCAATAAATTTTTATACCGCAAACTGTCACATGGTTCGGAAATAAAACTAAAGGAGAATTATTTTAAGATTCTCTCTCTCTGTTGGAAGAGAGTAAGAAGTCGTCGAAATTAAAATTTCTGGAATAAAAATCACATTTTATTTTTGATGACAAAAGAAACACGTCACGTGATTTTCTTGGATAGCGTGACCGGGCGTCGCTGACAAAGACACCATATCAATTATATCAGACAGATCACACGGTCGCCTTATTTCAGATGAATTTCTTCCCCCCAAAAAATTATCACGTGATGAATTGAATGTTCGAATGGATATTGCTTTAATTTTAATTTTTTTGTTCGATAAAATCACGTTCGATGCACATTCGATACTATTCCGTTTAAAATAAAACTATTTTGATAATTTCGGTAAAGAGAAGATCACGTGATATGGTCGGAGTCGAAAAACCATATCACGGGATCGAACAGGCTAACGTGAGACGTAAAGATAAACACAAAACGTATGTTTACATCCTGCATAGCAACTTGAAATGAGCGTAACATTCTTATTAAAAAAAATAAAACGTGAAATGATTAAATATATTTTGCATACTTTCATGAAAAAATTGGTTTTGTTGTCTTAAAGTTGGAAATTTTTTTTTTTATTTCAAAGCAAAATTTGCTCGATCGAGTGTTTTCTGTGTATCCAAAATGCGATTGTATCACGTGCTAAACGGAGCCGTGGAAATAATCACGTGACTCCGGATAGCTCATAAAACTGATTCGGAGAATGATGCGGATCAGAAGCATCACTGCTGTACCATTTAGAGAGATTATAGCCTATAATAAAGTGAAGAGAACAAACTAGCACATGACAATTCCCAAATTCTAATTTTACAACTTTCCTGTAATGCACTTATGGTTACACGATAACACCGCATCATTACTTCCGCAAAGGGATTAATTGTGGTTACGTGACACAAAGAGGCACGTATAGATTTCCAGAATGTTTCAAACGATCACCTGTCCTGCCTTTCACTTAAAATCTCTCATCACTACCGTTTGAAATTTAGCCAATTATTTTTTACGGGGCGAAATTCGTTACTGCTAATTTTATTTTCTAAAGTTTCCACATCGGTTAATTGTTTGGTATTAGAAGCCGGACGCGTTATTTAATATTACGTGATCTCGCATAACTTTAAAATCCATCACGCCCGTTATAAGAGATTGTCATGTGAACCTGCACAGTTGTCGAACGGCGACAGCTTTTTTAATTTTTATAGAGATCGTCATACCACAAAATATGACCGTTCACCTTCCGTTCGTATTGGGAGTGCGTCACGCGTGTGCAAGTCGTGTGACTAAACTGTAACCGAACATCACGTGACCGTACGAAATATGGAACGACACGTGACCCGTTCCGTTTTTATACGAGGCGAAAATAAATAACTACAAGGGGGTAAATCGACGAATGTATGGATGACACGTGACCCGGTTGTGTATTGTCATCGCTAAACAAGGCACGAAATTGGTCACGTGAAGAGCGTTCCTTAGTGTAACCTTATTAGCTGCACGCATCCTCGCTGCTTACATTTCCCATGGTATATTTATAGCATTTTAGGAAGCGGCGCATGCATGCGAAAGGAGTACAAGAGCCGACAAAGTATGCGCGCTTTCTCACTCCACCTTCTTTCTCCTCTGGCTCATTAATTATACCAACCAACAAAGCCATCTTTTTTTATACGGATACACAAACATCTCCGTCATCAATCCCATGCAAAATATGCGCAAATTTTATATGGCGTCGAGCATTCCCTCCCACCGATATCATCAGTAAGAAAAATCGATATTAGGAGCTGGCTAAGCGCGGTAGCACAGAGAGTATGAATCCGACTGATATTAATTACGCTTTTATTAAGTTATTTTCGGTTTTAGATGTTTATATATTCGTAGAATGTCAATGAATTGTTTTCGTGCAACTAGCGATTAAGTTCTAGCGGCGATTTTAATCTAGAGAGAGAGAATCGCTAACGCTTTAGAATTGCAGAAACTAGCGATTAAGTTCTAGCGGCGATTTTAATCTAGAGAGAGAGAATCGCTAACGCTTTACAATTGCAGAAAGTAAGTATTAGTCATATGCAATCAATATCCATCTACTGATACGAGTTTAATTCTTCTCTTTTGATGATTTGGCGCTCGATAAGTGGTTTAAAGAACGAAATTTTTGTTAATATTCTCGCGCGCATTACATTTGCGTGTCGTTTAATCATTAGAAAAAGACTTGTCGACGGAGCAGTAGAAAAGCACTAACACGCCGTATATAGATTTACCATTTGCAACAGCTCAGCTTAGCTTAGAGCATATTGTTATCTCTGATCTCAGATATGCAATGTTTAACGATAAGTCAGCATACTTATAGAATGACGGCAAGTAACGCTATAAATACTTTCTATCGAAGCGAGAGAGCCAGCGAGCAACGACTGACTCTAGCGATAAGTTTAACCAGGCCTTCGTTAACGCTAATAATGATTAGGAAAATTTGCGCCTTAGGAACACTTTTAACGAATGTAATTTTTTACTGTTCGAAAAATTACATTTGTTGTTTTTTTTTTTCGTATTTTAACAAAGCTAATATTTGCCAATGTCGTTTTATGCAATTTGACTTATCCCTTGGAGCTTTGAACTTGACGCTCGGAGACTCGCCATAATTCTATTGATGGCGTAAAGAGACAATTACCGAAACAACTGTAATCTTATTAAGAGTTAATGATGAAGTTTATTGTTGGTGCGATGCAACTGGGTGAATATATTTTGTCGCTCCGAATTTCAGGAAAAAATACGCGCGCCGTATTTCATAAAATGCGACCAAGTCGTCGGACATCGTTTATCGGCTAACGTTTCCATGTAAACGACATATTTATTAATGTAAATTTAAACAGCCCTCGCACGGAAGATGACATTAATTAATACCGAAACTTAATTATAATTTATAAACATAATAAAGTTATAAATTATAATTTAAGTTTATAACATTCCGGTAGCGACGTGCTGCGTTGTCGATTCTCATTCGCGACGCGGCGCAATTTGCGAAGTTTAGTAAGTCGCAAGATATTATTATAGAGAATAGCATAAAACCGGAAATGTCTATAAATATATTATAACATGTAACAAAACTACAATTTAAATCTATAGAATCTATGATATTATAGAACTTCTAGCTAAAATAATTTATAAAAAAAATTAAATTATGTCTTGATATAAATGCAATATAATTTAATAGTTAATGATATAGACCGATACATTAGAACACGTAATATTCTCTTTAATATAAACAGTAAAGTTTTTTTTTCTTCAAGAATACGCCCCACTGGAGAAAAAAATAAAAAATAATAATGGTATTTTTATCCAAGACAAACGCCAATAAATCAAAAGTTCAATACAACAGACTGTTTTTGTATTAAAATTTGGTCAAAGTTCTATTTTATTCAGAAAATAACTGGAAAAGAATAAATACCTCACCTAAATAAATATATATCACGAAGAGATTAAGAGTCGAGCGACGCGCCAAACCAATGCGACATCAACAAATCCTTTAATATGCGATCCCGATGGAGTACCAGATATACATCTTACAATTTTCATCAAAGAGCGCAACATACAAAAGAAGAAATCCTTTACAAAGATCTCTCTTCTCTCGTCCGCCAAAATATTCCATGAATGTGTGTGAAAGCGACAAAAGGAATTGACTTACAAAATACTTCTACACGAAAAAAAATATATATATAAAAAAAAGGAACACGCACCTATCTGTAATTCCAAAACAGATTTCGGATTTAAAAATCCAAGATGACAGGCATCAATAACTCCTATATATCTATTGGACTAGTTATCGTTGATATTACATTACCCGTCTGATTTATTTTTACAGTCTAGCCTATTCTTTTTTTTTTTTTTTTTAGTTACCTTTTTATGCATAAGTATTATTATTCCATATTCTTTTTTTTTTTTTTTCTTTTCGGTTCCCCAGAGCGTCGTCGTCACTTTATCCCGAAAGTACTCCAAGATCGCGCCTCGGGATACGCGCTTCTAGACTCATATCGCTAGAAAATGCCCCTATCTACACTTTGATGTATTAACTGCCCACTACCCTTAAGGGAATAAAATTTTCCGTACTGTGAAAATTTTTTTCCTCCGATAAGAATACGGGAAGAGAATATTACTTTCGGTTTGTCTAGGGAATGTCGAACGTACATAAAACATCACCGACCAATATTTTTTGATACCACGCCTCACCATATGGCTATTTTACGACTGCATCCGGTTTTGTAATGTAAAACAGTTCTGTGGATTATGGTAAATTCATACGTCAATGTATAATTAGTTTTATCGGGCAAGATTACATAATTAAGACAAACGCGCGACTGTGGCGTCGCCATCGACGCCGAAGTCACGCGTCAATCGCCACGTCGCCAGCATTGCATTATTTTTTTTTTAATAGACGTGTTTCGGATGACACGCGGTGTTGTCGAACTTATTAAATCTGTAACAGAAGAGATTTTTAGGCGACGTTACTCGGTTGCTGAATTTAATACTTCGCGTGTACTGTTACTAGTTGCTAGCCTGGCATAATAATAAATCAAGACGATGCAATGAATGTATAGAGCGGTGAATAAAGAATTATAGGATATTCTTTCGTGTCGCTCCAAGCGATTCATTTCGGTGCAGATAAATAATTTTTCGTGTCATGTGGTTGAAGCGATTATAAATATCGGTCGAACAAAATGCGTTCTTCGATGGAACTTTATCGAGATTTGTGCATCCTCGACAATTAATCAGTGGCCTTCGATTGCTCGACGCACGCTTAGATCTCATCTCACAGCTTACTCTAGTTTGAAAAAAATTATTATTTTATATAATTCAAATCTCTTAAATACGTTATTTTACTAAATGTAAGAAACTACATTTCCCCGTAAGCGAGATGACGACATGCTGAGGGACTCCGCGACGCGACTGTATCTACACGAGTTAGTCAACGCGTCGAATGGAAGGAGAAAAAAACCATTTTTCAACGGGTTATCGGAGTTCTACCAGCAAATTTAAGAAGCAGGTAGTAAAAAAAATGATGTAAAAATGCCACAAACGCATGATTACTCGCCTAGTATTCCGTATTAAATCTCTTTTAATTGCATCAATTCCGATTGGATTTTAACATCAGATCGGAATTCTCCATCAATTCGTCCAGCTCATTCTGGCATCGCTCGACTTCACTCACCAATTAAACATTCCTATTACAATTTTCCAATAATTGTATAGGATTTTTCTTTCGCTTCTTAATCGAATATGGCAATTTGTTACGTCCGGGAAGATTAATAGCGGCTGTAATCTCGAATTTGCAGTTTCGGTTTATCTGCGCGTAACATCAACCTTCTGTGGCCACCGAGTGTAATTCCGATACTAAAGGAGGGGAAAAAAAACCGATAGAATTAGCGGGAAAATGATCATTTTGGGAAAAATAAACGAGATTCGTCATCACTCGCGCGCTTTTGGGAAATTCGAACGTTTGAAAATTCACAACTCGTTTCGGGAGACATTGATTTCCTGACGAAAATTCGGAATCCAAACTTAGAATTCGATGGGATCAAAACCGAAATTTACCGAATCTATCTCTTTCAACTACCTAGCAAAAATTGATTACGTGTCAAAGAAGGAGAAAATGTGTGTGAAATTAGTAATAAAAAAGTGATAACGATAGTCGCTTAATATCTTGGAATTGCGACGATTGCTTTAAATGGCGCGCAAAACTTGTTCTACAAATCTTGTTAGAACAACGCCCGATTAACTTTTTACGATCCGGATTTACCGATCTAATCTCTCGTTTTTAAAATTCCTCGCTCCTCTAGCGTAATTTGTGTTGTAGACGTCCAAAAATTTCCCCACCAGATGTGACCGATTTACACAAAATTCTCACCCTAATGGTGAATTTTAAGAAGATGCTGCGAGTCGCGCTTGTTAGTCGGGTCTCTCTGTTATGTTATGCCACGTTAGTTACGTGATCTACTACATACACACACAAAAAAATTTTTTTCCACTTTGCTAATTCGCCATCGCGTGATGGATTGTTAAATTTAACATTTTCTAAAATACGCAACACCTTACGCGATTGTCTTCTGCCTTTCGTATTAATCTGCTTTATTTAGGCGAAGTAATACGAATTAATCTGCTGTTTCCATCTCAGACTTGTCGGATAACATCTAGTTAAGCTGTAGATTAAGTAGGACGACATACCAATTTACCATTTTGGTTTTGTGTACGAGAGATTTCGTAATTTTCTCTGATGCTGAAGAAGCTGTTTTCCGTTCGTTTCTCTGCCGCGTGATTCAATTTCCTTACTCACGCTTAGAAAAAACGTGACTAATTCCTCTATTTGTGTCAAAAAGAAACCAAGAATATCAAATATTAATGTCACTTTATAAGACTCGGAATATATTCTCCATCCGCCATTGTAAAAATAATTTTTATAAGATTAATAGTTAGACTTGGTGGTTCGTGATTATTAATATTCGAGGAGCATCTTTGTTTTTTTTTTTTAGTTATTTTTCTCGCTCCTTTTTTTTATGTCAGATTCAAAAACAAACAAGATAAATTTCATTTTCGTGGTTGATTCTTCCGAAATTTGATTTTCGGCTAAGTTTCTCGCTAGATTTAAATAACGATTTTGAGAAAAATGGCATTTCGAAAGTTCTAAAGCGCTTCCAGTACTTTAATTATAAACTGAATTCAAACAATTTTTTTTATAACAAAAAAAAAAAAAAAATAGAATAAAATATAAATTAAAAAAAGATAAAGTGATGCCTTTGGCATCCAAAATATAAAAATTATTTTTAAAAAGTTATTTTCAGAACCAATCCAAAAGATTTACTAACTTGGATCCGTTTGTGTGAAGTCAAGCATTACAGTAGATAATTAGTTTAAAAGAAAATTTAATATTTAGTTTATTTAAGTTATATTTTATGTAAACGGGAATCTGGATAGTTTTTCAAATTTATTAAAAAAAAAAAAAAAAATTTAAACAGAAATGAGCTCTTCCGATCTAAAAAAAAATTAAATTATCCGAAAGATTTTTTTTTATGAGCAACTGATCCGACTAAAGAGAAAAAGCATTTCTGTAACTTAACGAGTTCATTCTTGATTGGCTCATTCATAATGATTAACTTTTAATGAAACTTAATGACAAAAATATGAAATCTGGACAATTATTTATTTGTTTTTCTACTACTGTATACATAATTTTTTTTTTCTTCTGAATAGATCGATGGCTGTGATGCTCACACAAAACGAAAGGAAAAAAAAAAATAAACTAAACATATAAAAACATTTTTCGCGTAAGTTTTTATAGTTTTCGAAACATCGTGTTGTATATGGACAGATAATGTTATAAACCTTTTTAGAAAAAAGCACTAAAGTCAGATTTACACGAGTCTATAAGTTAAAAAAGTTTCTTTTTTTTAAATTTCCAAAAAATTTTGTATAGTCATAACTAATCCTTGGTAAGAAAAAAACATAATGCACGAAGCATTGCGTATCTAAATTACATCTGTGCAAAAAAGAATAACATTTTATGTATTCTAAATGCCACAAAAGCCTACCTCGCAAAAATAAATAAGGTATCTAGTTGTGTTTTTCAACTTTAAAAATTTTTTACTTTGTATTTTTATGTTGAACTTCGACTAATAAAAATATTAAAATATTTGTCCATAAAGAATAAAAAATTGGCAATTTCAGTTCTTTAAAGTCAACCATGTAATAATGAATGAGAGTTAACTCTATTATCAATTTGTCTTATTTTATTTTCTCAACAGAACAGAAAATAACAATGAAATTGTTATTTCCTGTCAAGTAATAAAAATATGAATTATCTTCATTATAATAATGTTTTTTTATCAATTAATCAACAATTTTTATATTCACAGTATTACCATAAATACAAAAATAAAAAAATAATAAACTAGGAACCTGTTATTTATTTTGCAAGGTAGGCTTTTGTGGCATTTAGAATTACACAAAATGCTATTCTTTTTATACAAACGTAATTCAAATGCACAATGCTTCATGCATTTAAGGCGGATTTAGCCCTATTTACGTACTTCCTCTGGCACAGATTGCGCCGCGTGGTAAAGCTTTGGCTTACCACCCTGGAGGATCCGGGTTCAAATCCGGGTCCCACACCTCCAATTTTTCAGGAGGGGTCCGGGCCCGGCCTGTTGAACCCCATCCTTCAACCATCCGGTTGACCCCATCATGGGTGCTGGCCAGCCTGTGATGGGAGCTATAAATGGCCGCCGCCAGATACAGAATATCCCATGAGGATATGGCGGCGTAATAAAACTAACCTAACCTAACCTGGCACAGATTGCAGCCTTTCTCAATGAGATTTGTTTATTCTTGTGAATATTCTGTAAAGAAAGAAAATTCTGCTGCCAAATATCGAAAACAGAGCGGGAATACATGAGATATGAAGACTTTTAACTGTTCGCCACTTCGGGTTTTGACTAGAAAAAACTAGAAATTCCATTTTTTGAATAAAAAATGTTCGGCGTTTCGAGTTCGGCCTAGGAAATACTAGAACATCAGACAAGCATTAGGACGTTCTCGTTTTGACTAGGAAATTCTAGTATTGTCTGAATTCGGGTTTGTCCTGTAACATATATACAAATTGAAGGGTTTGGTGCTAGAACCAGTTAAGTCACAAAAAAGCACATTTCGAGAATAAGAATATGTATTTGGACTTACCCGATTTTTGCATCAAATATATAAAATTTGACATACGACTTGTAAAAGAGGACGTAAGTAACATGACAACACAGAATGTTTATCGAAAAAAGTCATTTGACTGCAAATAACGGAAATCAATTAAAAAATTTGCACTCCTAATCAAGCTGCGCCCGTGGCGAATGCCACTTTTGCCACACCCTATTTACAGCCCTGGACTTCTTATTATAAAATATAAATAAAAAGTCTGAGAAATAAAATGAAAGAAAAACATAACGCTATATCTGCGAATGTTTATCGAAAAAAATCATTTGACCGAAAATAACGGAATTCAATTAAAAAATTTGCACTCCTAATCAAGCTGCACCCGTGGCGAATGCCACTTTCGCCACACCCTAGTTACGGCCCTGGACTTCTTATTATAAAATATAAATAAAAATAGCAAACAAAAAGCATTTTAAATAAAATAAACTATTTAATCAAAACCATTTTTGGATAATCATGTAACCTGCTTCAGTTAAACTAAAGACAAAAATCAAATTCCCTTTAACTCTCCTGCTTTTACTAAATTGAAAGATCAATCAGAGTGACCAACTTCTTAGATAAACAACACTACATATTGGAAGATCATTACTCTTCTTTCATTTTCTTAACAAAATACCATAAAAATTATTATAACTAAAATATAACATTTTAAAATCTAACTACTTTTTTTCAGGAATAATTGATGATATAAAATCTTACTGTAATCATAAAACTTGATATAATATAAAAGTTGAGCTATTTGAAAATATCATTGGTAAAGGCAGGCATGGTTTATACCTGCTAAACTTGATATAATATAAAAGTTGAGCTATTTGAAAATATCATTGGTAAAGGCAGGCATGGCTTATACCTGCACTTCCTTTAAAACTTTAGTAAAATAATCAAAGCATTACAGCTTTAAATCTCACTCATATAGAATAACAATGTTTCCAGTTTCATATCACAATAGTTTCAATTAAAATATAAATTACAATAACTTTACAAATAATGTAAATATGGAAATGTGCGATACCCGAAGGAGTCGGAATGCATGAGAATTGTCGGGAATTTGATATTTGTATTTTTTCTCTTCTTTTTATAAAAATATTTAAATCTGGATCGATAAAATAGTTGGTAGTTGTTTTTTCAAGTGAGAGAGATATTGTCTGCAATCACCCACAGGTTTGATATTTGTATTTTTTCTCTTCTTTTTATAAAAATATTTAATTCTGGATCGATAAAATAGTTGGTAGTTGTTTTTTCGATTGAGAGAGATATTGTCTGCAATCACCCACAGCAAAATATAACCAGTCAAATTGATGCTTTATTAAAAAGTTTGTTATCTTACAATCATGATATAAAAATTGTTTTTGTTAAAGGAAGCAGAAATTTATCCAAGTTTTACATTCACACCAAATTAGGAAAGAGAAGCCGGATCAATACGGGACATTGTTAATTATCAGATTGAATATGCCTTCTACTGCAGGAAATCCCTTACCACACAGCAGATATATTTCTTCTTGATGGATGGGGATTTTCAGAGAGAGAAAGACAGAGTTAGAGAGAGAATAACAGGAACCAGTCACTTCTAATTTGATCAAAAGAGTCGAGTCGAAACCTCTAGAGAAGTAAGACACAATCGCCTTCAGTCTTAAAAAGGTCTAGCCTACATTGTGGGAAGTGTCCACTAAAATAAAAGAATAAAAAGAATTTTGTGCAATATCTTTGTAAGACACAATCGCCTTCAGTCTTAAAAAGGTCTAGCCTACATTGTGGGAAGTGTCCACCAAATTAAAAGAATAAAAAGAACTTTGTGCAATATCTTCGTTTTCCACATCAGAAGAAGTTGCCAACTTCAAACAAGAGAGAAAAGATAAAGGAGAAGAAGAGACAAAAGTCAAAAGTGAAAAACAGAACTTTATTCATTGAAGATCATCTCTCGCAATAATTTGTAAAAGTTATTTATCCTCCTCAGGTGATTTTGTATAACTAACAATTTATAAAGAACTCTTTTACTTACAATAAACAATGTTAATAATTGTTAAAGTTGTCTGAGTCAGTTTTGTGTCAGAACACACCGCCATTCTCCCGTCCAGCCTGCACGAAGCTCACATCTGCTCAAATGGTTAAGTCCTGAGCTGCCAACCTAAATCTCGTAATAAACCGCCCTGAGGTCTCACATAAAAATTAAAAATATTGACATCAAAAAACACAGTCTAACATAAATTATATTGTCATTCTAAGGCTCAAATCAGTACAGTAAATTAGTATTCATCATTAAATAAAATGAATAATATAGAACAATAATTGTTAAAGTTGTCTGAGTCAGTTTTGTGTCAGAACACACCGCCATTCTCCCGTCCGGCCTACACGAAGCCCACATCTGCTCAAAAGGTTAAGTCCTGAGCTGCCAACCTAAATCCCGTAATAAACCGCCCTGAGGTCTCACAAAAAAATTAAAAATATTGACATCAAAAAACACAGTCTAACATAAATTATATTGTCATTCTAAGGCTTAAATCAGTACAGTAAATTAGTATTCATCATTAAATAAAATGAATAATAATATATAATAATTATAATCAATTAAAAATAAAAATAATAATAAAGGACTTAATCTTCTATATATGAATTGATACCATTTTGCTGGACAAACATTTTCAGAAAATGAACTAATAAAACCTGACAAAATTATTAAGAAGATTTTCTTTTTACCATGAGATCATAACAAATTAAAACTATTAAAACAGCCAGGCCCAAGCTGGTGATAACATAACAGAGTCATTATAGCTAATTACGTGATTGGTCTTTCCAATGGTCCAAATAGGAAATATTTCCAATATTTTGCCTTCCCTAATATCACTACTCTGCTTTAACATTTGAATCCTATCTCACATATTCATAAGATTGTGTTTGTGTTTAATGTTCCACTGCCCCAGCACAGTGTCACCTCCCTTTGTAAATATCATTCATATACTCTTTAACTCTTGCTTCTGTAGGATTACTAGTAAACCCAATATAATACTCTTCCCTCCCAAGGCTATTTTTAATGTATAGGATCTCAAATATTCTTGAACTCTTGCTAATTCTACTCTTATCTTTATTATTCTATATTAGATCAAATATTTTCCTACTCCTTCTAAGTGTTATATGTTCCATATACTCTTTTATATGTCCTTCTGCTGTTCAATATATTTCTTTGACTTGCTTGTGATTGGATTAAGATCTATCCCCTTATTCATAGTTTGGAACTATTCTTAAGCAGGGTGTACAAAATGTGTACTGGCTTAGGTTCTTATTAGATGTCTATAAAGCAATAAAAAGATTATTGTGAGAGGCATGCATCATGCAACCTAAGCCTATGTATAAGGAGATAGGTCTTAATCCTAAGTCTAAGTATAAAGGAATTAATCTCAATTTTTAATTGAGTAAATAAATAAATATATTTTTTAGGTTAAAAGATGGCAAACCTCTTCATGAATCAAGTAATATTGCTATTTCTGGTGATGATGGCAAGGGTCATTTTTCTGTGATTATTCGAAATATAAAAGAAGAAAATGTTGGAACTTATAAATGCATTGCTAGCAATTCTGCTGGAAAAGCTGAAGTTGAAGGAAAATTATCTATTAAAGGTAAAAGAAATATTTATAACTTTAATATAACTTCAGTAATATACTTGCAATTAACATTTTTCTGTGATTATTTGAAATATAAAAGAAAATGTTGAAAGCTACAAATTCATTGTTTTAAATAACATCTATAAAATTGAAAGGTGCACAGTTTTAGCATTAATCAAAATTTAATTTAAAATATTCTGTTTTTTATTTTGCCATATATTTTCAATATAATCAATAAGTGTACAGTTAGGGCTGAGTCTCACAGGTGTAAAGCACAGGTATAAATACATTGGCATATTGACACTGGTAAGTCACTTATGGTATATGGCTAGATCAGCGTCTTTATTCCTAAATTGATTTTTGTTCAAATTTCTACACCATACATATTGACCATTCATCCAATCAAAAGAGAGATGAAATGATATATGTCACATATTCATACAGTTCTTTTAGATTTTGAATTTTACAACTGCAAAACCACAATGTTCAATAAATTTATGAATGAAGCCATCAATAAATAAAACAATTTTTGAGTTTCATTATCCATGTTGAATCCAATAACTACAATTGACATCACAGTAATTAGCCAAATAGCTAAACGACGATGTTTATTTATGTTGCATTGTAAGCTTTTGGTTTGAATGTCAGTATACTCAATATTTTGTGCACAATCCATTTACATCAGCATATTGATGCCACATTTTATGCCTGTGAGACCCAGCCTTTAGACAGCAGCAATGATCATTCCAGTGAAGAGGTATTTCATCTATTTCATGTGAATACATTTTGAAATATATTTTATGAATATTCAAATAACAGCAATTTTGATGATGATATAATTTTATATTAATTCAAAATCACAGTTTATTAGAAACAATGAACTATTTCATATTTCAACAATGAACTATTTCTGTATGCTATTTCTAAAGAAACTGTAATATCATACATTACCTGAAAATTCACTGATTAGAAGTGGGAGAAGAGTTTGTTAATACTTAGGGATCAGTCTTTTACTTATGATTCTTTACATCAATTGATTGCTACTTATGTGTTTATAATGTTAGATAAAAGATAATACTGTCTATTATTTGTACATATGATTTAGATATTGTATTGAGTACTGATCTTATATGTAAATATTAGTGATTTTACATGTTCTGAAGTTTTTGAATTGACTTTATAAATCCTGTTAATGATAACATAAATATATAAATTTAAGAGAAATATTATTTTCCTGATGGAAAGATGATGATGAAAAACATATGCTCTACTCATTTACAGTTAATCTATATTAGGAAAAAATCTTATAATATTAAATTTTAAAAGCTCTTGATTTACAGAATAGAAAAAAATTTTCTATTTAAATTTTTCTAGTTTGCCCAAGTTTGCAAAAATTGTTTTGTGGTTTTGTCTGCTTTTTAGCAATAAAACAAATATTTCAAATAAAAAAGGATTTGGAAATTTTTAAATATAATATTTTCACTACACAAATATTCTACTGAACATTTGAAATGCAAGTTGCAACTTAAAACTTTTGAAAAAAATAAAAATAGTATTGCTGATGCATTTCTGGAAAAATGAAATACTGCCTATGATTAATTTAAAGAAAACATTTGATTAATTAGACATTTCCTACAACCAATAATTGATTCACTGTTATTTCAACATCCATATTTAAACATTCAAATATTCAAATATATATATATAAAGAATTAAAACTGTATTACCAATCTGCATAATAATTATTTTAGTATAATCAGTAGTTGCATAGTTTAAATCAATGTAAAACTTTCTATATTGTTTAAATAGTTCAATGATATATGAACAAAGTTCATAAAACTTTTTATGAAATCTATGTTTATATTATTTTCATATATTTTTATAAAAATATATGAAAATAATAAAAACATTATTAAATTGCCTGATATTTTTAGATACCAGTTGTGCAGAATAAATTGTTTAAACAATTGTGTAGGATCTGTTTAAAATTCTTTGTAGAAAAACAACTTGCTTAACTCACAATACAAGTTCACACAGCACTACTAGCAAGTTTTACAAGACTTTTATTCTGGTATAACGTTTTCGGACTAAGTATCAGTCCCTCTTCAGTACTATTGTCATACAGAACTAATATTCTAAACGGAACAACATAAATAGAACAACATAATTCTAAAAATCAAAATTATACAATGTCTATCAGTTCTAGAACATTGAAAGTAATTTTTAAAATAATATATATGTCATATACATACAAATATGTAGTATGATAAATAAAAATAAAATTATAATAAGACTCTTGACTTAATATATATGTCATATACATACAAATATATAGTATGATAAATAAAAATAAAATTATAACATTAGATCAACATAACAATAGATATATATACATATAAAAATATAGTTTAGATTTAACATAAGAGGGAAACTCCAACAACAATCATATATAGCATATTAATGAGTCAATGGATACTATAGTATATAGAAGGCCACAGTTTATACTATAGCATCCATTGACTCATTAATATGCTATATACGATTGTTGTTGGAGTTTCCCTCTTATGTTAAATCTAAACTATTTTTTTATATGTATATATATCTATTGTTATGTTGATCTAATGTTATAATTTTATTTTTATTTATCATACTATATATTTGTATGTATATGACATATATATTAAGTCAAGAGTCAAACTTCTGTAATGGTCAGCAAGGTTTGAAGTGTGTTTGTTTACTTTTGTAAGTTGCACTGAAGATGGTGGTTAGCCGAAAATACTTCGCAAAATGAAATAAATATTTTACTATATCTACTGCTAAAAAGTGCTTGTATAAATCTATTACATATATATTATTTTAAAAATTACTTTTGATGTTCTAGAACTGATAGACGTTTATAATTTTGATTTTTAGAATTATGCTGTTCCGTTTAGAATATTAGTTCTGTATGACAATGGTACTGAAGAGGGATTAAAACTTAGTCTGAAAACATTATACCAGAATAAAAGTCTTGTAAAACTTGCTAGTAGTGCTGTGTGAACTTGTATTAGGATCTGTTTATGAATAAATATAATAATTGGTAATAATTTAAAGAAATAATCTTATCTGAGATAGACAGACTGAGTGAAAAAATATATTTTTTTGAACTTGGCTCATTTCAGCATTGAGCTTTTCATTTACATATTATATCATAAATATTTAATAACTATAATTTAATTTTAAATGAAATTTCAAAAATATAAATTATCTCAATAAAATATAATTATTTTAGATGAACCACCAAAATTTTTAAAAGAAATTGGAGACAGAGAGGCAAAAAAAGGTGATACCATAATATATGAAGTTCGTCTAAGTGGCTATCCATTACCAGAAGTCATATGGTAAGCATATATGTTTAAAATAAATATTAAAAGTGTAAATAAATTTTATTGTATTTTTAATAAAATTTCAATAATACAAAAGAATTTATTTGTAAATATATATTGTCTAATAAATATATTTAACAAGTAGGATATCAATAATCTTCAATCAAGTTCAATTTGTTACAATCACACACTACCAATGGTCCTGCTCCTATAGCATTTTTTTCATGCAAGTTAACCCCTACAGAGAGAAAAATATAGTACTTATGACAGGGTATTGCTTACAATATATTCTGCAGTCAAGCACTTCTGACACAACCTGGAAGGTCAAGACTTCATTATATTTATCAATCATTGCTCCTTAATGTTTGCATTCTGGAAAATGTCAGAGTCATGTTCACTATGCCAGTTCAGACTACTAGATTTTATAGCACAGTTCAGTATGGACATTTGATATGTATCTGGTTCAGACAATGTAGTAGTGGGCACTCTTTCAAGAATAAATTAAATTAATTTACCACTAATCAACTTCTCCATTATTGCTGAGGCATAAACAGAAGCCTCAAACTAAAAGCTTTATTAGCTAATAACCAAACATCACTCATCCTGTAATTGCTTCAAATCAGTCCATCATTTTCATTATATTGTGATACAGAAAACAGCTAAATTTGCCCATTTCTACCTTCCAACTTCTGTCAACAAGTATTTGAAGCAATTCATAACATGTCACATTCTGGAATTCATGCTACTAATGCTTAACACAAGAATGATTTGTTTGGCCAAGACATCGCTGAATGAACTCAGTTATGTATAAAATGCCAATGATAACAGTCCCATTCAACCATTCCATCTACCATCACAATGCTTTGAGCATGTGCATCTAGACCTGATCAGACAGATATTCATATCTACTCATTTACATAGACTGATTCACATGCTGGTCAGAGACTATTTCTATAAAAGACATCTCTGCTGAAACTGTTGCCTGCATTTCTGCTGGATCTCATGTTTTGGCATGCCATCTGTTAGCATCACAGATCAAGATAGGCAATTTCAATCCCATCTGTTTGCCTTCAGAGCATCCACACTGGGAATCAAAACAATGGCCCGGTTGCATAAAGTTAATGATTCGCAACTAACAACCATCAGTAATTATGGCGACGTTTACCAAGAGAAGATAACTTGCGGATATTCCGTTGCATAAAAGTTTTAGCAAATGCCACGTCATAGTAACAACCGACATAACTGCGCCTTCGAGTCTTCTTACGTGATTTGTCAAACATCCAATGAAAAAGTTTCTTACATTGGCGGAAGTAGATTCTAGTGATGTAGAAATATTGAATGTTGGGAAGAGATGAAAATGATGTCTACTTTGAATTTTCAAAAGCCAAAGCGAATTTTATTAATATGATCTTGTATCTCATTTATGTTTTATTTGTATAGTTTAATTATAGTTGTATTTATGTTTTCATGAAATAAATTTTAATTAAAAATTTGAAATTATCTAACAAGGAGAAGGCCAGACGTTGTCATCATCAATTTTCTTCAAACTTGGTACTGTACATTAGTAAAGGATCGTAGGTACAATAAAATCTTAATGTAGTACAGTGCAACCTTCAAGCATATTTGCATTCACACAAAAATTGCATTTAAAATCTTCTTAGTAACTTATATATCAATAATTTTTAGATCATTGATATAGGCCGAGATGGTGTAGTGGTTATCATGGGCTTCTCTGGGATAGTTAGATGTGGTTCGAGCCTAGGTAGGATATTTTTTTCTTTTCATGTTTTACTGTTTTTTATATTTCTATATTAATATATAAATTATTTAATATTTATTATTATATTATATAATGAAATAGTTCAATTGCACCTGAAGAATTCCTTGAAGATTCACTCTATTTAATACCATATATAATTTATAAGTACATAAAATGTTCTTGACATTTAGAACATTTAATTAGATTATTAAGGAATTTCATAGAAAATATAAATAATAAGGATCTATAATTTATCATAACTGAAGTCTATGGTAGCAGATAATTTCTTATAAAATATTTCTTCTGGCCACTCAAAAGGATTTGATCTATCTCTAAATACTTTTTCTCGTCTCATACTTCAAGAATTTTCAAGATAATAATACAGAAGTTGAGAGGCCATGACTATTTGCAAGCTTTAACAGCAACTGCTGACATTGATAACTTTACCAAGACTGTGATGTCATCTTCACTAGCAAAGTTGTCGTTATTTCGTTAATGCAATGGAAACTAACAAGATGTAGGCGGAGTTAGCAACTAACGGTCTGCAATAGTTTTATGCAACCGAGCCAATATTCACAATGCCATACCACCTATCAGAGTCCAGTTGCCAAACAAATTGAATTTGATTGAAGATAATCAATATCTTATTTATTAAATGCATTTATTAAACAATACATATTTACAATTAATACAAAATACACAGAGAACTTAATCTTGACCCATGGTACACACACGTGTTGCAAGCAAACGGTCTAATGTCCTAATCAGTTGAAGTCTAGCTCAAAAAAGATGAAATGTAATTTATTATTTAAAAGATTAGTGAACAAAAACATAGTGAGGGGCAAACAACAAATGACAAGAAAAATATATATAAGATTTTATATTTATACAATCTATTTTCCTATATTTTTACCATAATGATATTTTCTACAAAATGATTTACTGTTCTGTAAGGATACAATTCAATTACAAAAATATTATTAATAATTTTTTATTGATAACAACAAAACTGTAATGATAAATAAAACAGCAGTAAATATAGTAATACATCATATATTGAAGATATATTCTATAAATTTCAATCTGAATTAAAAATTGATGTTATAATAGTATCATAAATTACTGAGATATATAAACTAAACAGATAAATAGTTTCTTAACAATAATAAAAGAAAATCATTACAAACCTATTGGAAATTTAATAGTAGAAAATAATAAATATGAGAATACTTTCAAGCTAGATTGCACAAAGAAAAATGGCTAAGCTGCATAGAGAAAAAATGATTATTAACAAAACAGAGTGAAATTTTAATATAAATAAACATAAATCCTAATTTGAACTCCCAAGTATAATGGAATTACAAAAGGAAAAACAAATTAGACTATACACTTGAAATAATATGATATAAAAGAATAAAAGTAATGGGAATACTATGGTTACAATTACTAATAAGTTAATAGGAGGAATATTAGATGCCATTGAGTGTTTTTCTAAATTTTCATTCCACTGCTTACTTTATGGAAATTTTTTTTCTGGAAATTTTGCTTAAATTAATTTAACACTGAACATTATTTATAAATAAAAATATGTTTCTTCGTATTTATTAACATTATAACTTTTAAAAAACCTTTTAAAATTAAATTAGAAAATCAGTTTATTATGGTATGTGCTTTAATTTATTTTTATAATCATGTTCAATTTTAAATTTAAACAACAAAGAATTAGAACAGAATTAATTTTGATTGTTAAAGCTGAAGAGGGAATATAAAAATTCCGAAAGCGCTTCTTTTAATTTTATAAAAGCAACTTATCTGTAAGTAAATTGAATCCTGCTAATTAGCTAGTTTTAATTAAATAATTATATGCCATTGAGTGTCTATTAATCAAGAATTCCCAATCACTGAGTATAGAATCCTTGTCTCTGTGACTAATTAGATTATTTTTCTGGCTATGGAGATAAATATTCCAGAGTTTGCAAAAGTTAAATCACTACTCTATAAGAATAAAGTTGATGATTTTAGTGTTCCACTGAGTGGAAAGCTAATTTTCATAAAGTCTGGAATATTCATCTCTACAGTCAGGAAGAGAGTTTAATTAATTATAGGAACAAAGACTCTATATCTAATGATTAGGGATTTATTGATTAACAGACACACCAATGGTAATTAATATTCTTATACTAACATATTACTGTAAGCACATTATCCCCATTATTTTTATTATTCTACACAGAGATGTATACCCATTTTGGAATAAACCTAACCGTTGTTACTATTACTCCAACCTGTAATTTGTTTGTAATAATATGTGTGTGAACTAATGCCATTTATTGTCCATTAATTTCAGTTACCATGCCTGAGTGGTTAGTGGAACATCGCGTGTTCACGTACGATGCGTATGTGAGAGGTGGCGATTTGGTTGTGGCAGCTCAGAGATCATTCTGCCATAATTTCAATATCAGCTGACACAGAGCAGTCCCAACACAGAAAACCATACTGAAATGGATGTTGGGACTGCTCTGTGTTGGCTGATGTTGAAATGACAGCGGAATGACCTTTGAGCTGCCACAACCGAATCGCCGCCTCTCAAATATGCACCGTATGTGAATACGCGATGTTCCACTAACCACTCAAGCAAGGTAACTGAAATTAAAGGAAAATAAATGGCATTACTTCACACATGTTACTACAAATAAATTACAGGTTGGAGTAATAGTAACAGTGTTAGGTTAATTCGAAAATGGGTATACATCACTGTGTCACCCTGCATATTTTATTTTTTCAAATATTTAACTTGGTTTGTTTTTTTCGTTTGTATAGGGTTGTTCAGAAAGTAATTTCGTTTTTTTCATGAAAATGAATGACAATTTTTTATAGTATAAAAATATTTCATTTAATTTTATATTGATCATTTTGGATCCAATACATTTTGCAATCTTTCTGGTGGTAGCATGATTCCATGCTTTTAGAATTTCTGTTCTTTGCTTGCAAAAATCTGAACCAAGTGATTTTTGATATGTTCATATGAACTAAATGTTTTGTCATGTAAAGAATTCTTTAAAGACTGGAACAAAAAATAATCGAAGGGTACTGGACCTGGCAAACATGGTGGGTGCAGTAACACATCCTGTGAAAGCTGTAACAGCTTCTGACGAGTCATCAAACTTGAATGAAGTCTGGCATTATCATGGTGAAACACAACATCTTTCCTGTTAATCAATTCTGGCCCCTTCTGTTTGATGGAATCACTCAATTTGTCCAATTGGTGGCAGTACACTTCTGAATTAGTTATGGAATTATCTAGTAGAAGCTCAAAAAACAATTCCCTTGAAATCCCACCAAACAAACAGCATCACTTTTTTGATGAATATCGGATTTTGGAATGCTTTGAGCCGGCTCATCTCTTCTACTCCACGATCATTTGCATTCAACTTTTGCTTTGTAAAAATGGATTGTTTACAAGCAAGTAAACAATCCATTTTTCATCACCAGTTATGATCCGCTTCAGAAAGGGATCATTTTCTTCACATTTGAGCAATAAATCACAGATGTCAATGTAATGGAGCAAATCTTTCTTTGAGAACATGTGGAAACGAAATATTGAACTTTGAAATGAAACCAAGTTATTTCAAATGGTCATGTACAGTTGAATTTCACAAATTCAATCTTGTAGCAATTTCTTATGTTGTTATTCTGCAATTTGCTTCAACCAGTACCTTTATTTTGTCATCATCAGCTTCAATTGACTTTCTAACATGTAATGCATCTTTAATATTGAAATTGTTAAAAAAAATATTTTGCAAACCAGTTTTGGCACTGGTGTTCTGTAACACATCATCTCCATAAACTTCACATAACTTTTTTCTTGCTTAAACATCATTCTTATCTTTTTGGTAATAAAAAAGCAAAATATGCTGAAAATACTTTTGTTTTCCATTTTTGATACGACACTAAAAAAAACAATTGCACAGAATCAAAAAAAAATTTTTTTATAAATATAGCTTGAAATATCAGCTGTCAAAATTTTAATGACAATATGGCTTAGAATGAAACTGGTGGGTAAAAATACAACTAATACCACTTGTGGGAAAAAATGAAATTACTTTCTGAATAACCCAATAATTCCCTGACACTTGGAAGTTCATATGATTTATGTTTGTTTACAGTAATGCATTGCTCTCTATTCTGTTAATGCTCATTATTCTCTGTCCAACTGAAGAGGGACAATCTAGCTCAAAAGCATTACTGTATCTGTAATTTTGTTATTAAAGATCCAATAAGCTTGTAATGGTATTATTTTACTGCATTCTATTGTATATCATTTATATATCATACTCTTTAGTAATAAATGCAAATAGAATCAATAACAAAATTGTTGCTATGTATTTTAAAACTTTTCTTAAATTGTGTAATATCAAAACATGACAAGAATTTGTTTCCAATCACAGTTAAATTTAGCATAAATTTAATTGTATCTGTAAACAAATAATATTGACATGCAGCTTATTGTTATCAAAATTTAAATACAATACAGTGAAATATGAATATAAGTATAATCATATATAATAAAGGAATAAGCATGTGGTGTCCATGTTTCTGCGCATGTGTGAACTGCCGCGCCAGAAGTGTCGCCGTTACTATTTTCTCTTGCTTTGAATCTTTAATTGCATCTTCTGGAAAACTAAATCCCAATCTCATTATAACTTTTTCTTTAAATTATCATAGATTACTTCCTATTTGTGTCTGTATACTTCTTTTCGTTATTTGACTTCAATTTCTGTCTTTTTCAATCAAAAAATGTTGACTGTTCCCCAGCTCAAGAATTCAGTTTGCATTCGGTGTGTCGAGGCTACATAAATGTTGCATTTAAAAAATATTTAATTTATTTCAGAATTTAAATAATATTTTATTCAATTCAAAAATTATAATTTTTTAGGTAAATCGATAGTTTGTTAGTTGCCAATTTCATATAAAGAAAATTTCAAAGTTTGGTCTGGAGAAAAAAACAAGCAAAAGCATTATATACAAGGTTAAGGTTATGCTAAATAAATGAAAAATCTCAAATTTGACAGATAAGAAACAAATGTTTCGTTTTTGGTCTATTTGGGCACATAGTGACTAGGGGCTAACTAGTATATATTAAATGAAATACTGTATTTAATATGTATTATTATAATTCCATATTTTACAGATTTAAATATACATTGTATTTAATAAGATTTTATAGTATGAAATTTTTTAATATATAAAGTTTGAACTATTTACTATACAAATTTTTAGAATTACAATATCTAGTTTTTCTGTATTGTCAGATAGCATTAATTCAGCAATTTATCAGGAAATGATAAAGATATAAAAACAAAGTTTTAAAATGTGAATGAAGAAAGTACTAAAAATGATCAAAAAATAATATTGTCAATAAGAAATATCTATAGACAATTTCTAAAATCTTCTCATATAATAAAATAAAGCTTGCTATTTATTATGTAATGAATTATCACTTAAATATGATGCAACTACATAAAGCTAATGACTTCATAAAATTATAAATGATTTTTCACAATTTTAATAAAATCTTTAACATTGAAATAGACTTACCAGAAGATGGTTCTCTTGAGAATGATGAATTTTGAATGAATGATGATGAATTGAGCCACATACACAGGATGTAATTTCTTCTCTCAGAGGATATAATGGAACAGTCAATAGCTTGAAGGATACAAATAATGTTGGAGGAGAAATTCATAGAAGGTACTCTACTTGTTGCATTAACATTGCAAAG
This sequence comes from Olivierus martensii, assembly GCA_000484575.1. Taxonomy (NCBI): domain Eukaryota; kingdom Metazoa; phylum Arthropoda; class Arachnida; order Scorpiones; family Buthidae; genus Olivierus; species Olivierus martensii. Next base: position 17,542 of record AYEL01066824.1, on the reverse strand, counting down.
GACATTTTCAATGAGGAATCATTTTGTCAGAGTTCATTTCAGAAGCCATCTTCTTTTATTCAGAAAAAAAATTTTCTTGAATTAGATTGTGGGACAATATTGGAAGGGCATTATCAATCCCAGCTTAAATTTAATATCCCTTTGTTCAAGCACCAATATTTCAAGGTCACTAATTTTAAATAAAGAAAATACCTTGTCCAGAATTTAAATAAAAACGTAAATTTTATTATTAAATATAAAATAGACTACTTGCTGGATCTGATCTTTCTGACTTACAAATAATTAATAAATAATTCAAAATTAATAATTACTTTTTATTTAAAACTTATTAAAAAAATTAAAAATAATAAATTAATTAATTTATAAAATATTTTATACTGCAAAAATGGTTTAATACAATCTGTTCTATCATATGAAAGAATGCTAGAGGAAAATAATGAATTGGAATTAAAAATTAATTTTTTACATCTATTTTCAATTGATAAAATCTTTTTAACATTATCTATTTATATTGAAAATTTGAATATCTAACGAATGATTTATTAAATATATGTAAACAATTTTAAAATGCTTTTCTGTTATTCTTGAATATTATCTGAATTTAATAGAAAAGAAACAAATGAATTGAATGATAAATTTCTTTACTTTAAAAGATTGTTTTAGTTTTATTAGTCTATTAAATGAGATTTTTATTTTTACAGAATGTACTCTGAAGTCTTTAAAAATTACTTAAATTAACTTTATTAGGACAATATCTTAAGCTGGTATTCAATCGTTTCCACAAAAATCACTAGTTTACTTATAATACGATGCAAATGTTACATCATACATTAACCTACTCAAGGACGCTTAAAAAAAATGGCATTGGTAATTTGCCAAAAATAATTATAGAAGGCAATGTGTATCAATGACCGTGAGCTTATATGGAGAACATTTTGCAAAATAAAATTTCAGTTTTTCTTGCGGGCAATGTGTATCAATGACCGTGAGCTTATATGGAGAACATTTTGCAAAATAAAATTTCAATTTTTCTTGCAGTAATAACAGAATATTTCAATTGCATAATTAATTCAAAATACCTTAGATAAATTAAATTATGTGAGTTTAGGCGGCTATAATCAGTATTAACGGACGGGTTTTTTTACAGACTGTTTTTTATTATTTAACTGAGATTAAATTAATACTAGTTTAAATAAAAGAATTTTATGTTTAAATTTAATTGATGTTATTTTTTACTTTAAGTGATCTTCCGTATTTAACAATGAGCTACTATTTTTATTCAGTGTTACCAATATTTGTTTTTATAAACATTTTCAGGATTGCTGTTTATTCTAACTAATGCACATATAATTGAGACATAGCCGGTAGTCTGCATCAATTCGCAAGTCATTAAATATAAATTGTATAAATTAATTATTTTTTCATTATAATATACATCATTTATTATATATAATAGTATATATGTCATTAAAATTTTCGAATAGTTATAATTAATATTTTAATAATAATTAAAATAATTTAACTGACAAATATTAAACTAAAACAGATATAAATAATAAGTTTAATTATATTTTAATAGATACATTATCATCAGATAAAATATGTAAAGATGATTACCCTACTCAAGGATCATTTGATCATCTCAATCCTTTGATCATTTTTTAAAGAATTTTTTAGTTATTATTTCAGAGTTTTAAAGTTAATATTATTGTAAATAAATTTGTCATTTGATCGTTTCGAGTATGATAATTTGATATGAAGTTTAAAACTAAACAAACACTTTATCAAGAAAATTATCCTTTGTTAATTTTGAGTTTGTTTTAAAACAATGCAAATGAAATTTATAGCCGACTGATTATTAAATAAATCAATCGGGATTAAATTTATCAGGTATTTTATTATGATGTAATAAATAAAATGTTTTATGTCAAAATACTATGCAATTGTTATACTTATAGTTTAAAATTTAGATAAATGTTTAGGAATTTTTTTTAATTTAAAAATTTACGCGAAAAAAAATTTGCCTGAAATGATTCATTTTAAAGAAAATCATTGTGTTTTTGGTTTGGGTGTATAATTATAAGATGAAAAAATAATTAATTTAGAAAGAATTAATTATCCGCACACGTTCATTTTTTTGGATTGAATTTTGGATGTTCTTGGAAGTAACGTATATTGTCAAAGTCATATTCAGTGTTATGATCTCCTTAGTTATTAGAGGATAAACTTAAAAGTTTGAATGCCAATTATTTTTAACCTACTTTCCGAAGAAAAGTGAGGCTTATTAAATTACCAATTGTTTACTCATTGTCTATTGAATATTTCCACTAATAATTGTTGAACTAATTAATATACTCTCTTAAATATTCTCTTAATGTATCTTGAACAATTTAATGGATTAAATTTATTAAGATATTTAAATTTATATTTTTTTATTCATTAAATTTAGCAAGATATATAAGTACAGTATTTGAAAAGACTTGCAATGATACATCAATTAACTCTTTATCTTCAATCTATTTGAAAATGGCAGGCATTCGAACTTTCATGCCTGCCATTTTCAAATTACGCTTCCTTCGTAATAACGTTTGAATTATTTGATTGAATTTTATAAAATTTAGCAGATTGACCAGGTTTTTAAAATTAAATTTTTAAGTAAGATTAACTCTGTATATTCATGTTTTTAAAATGGCAGAAATTCAATCAACTATGGTTTCCCTATAACAATTATGGAACTATTTAATAAACTTTTATGACATTCATTATTAAGACTATGCTCTTGAAGATAATTTCTATTATATATATTTTAATTTCTCTTCAATCATTCCAAAATAAAAAAACACGTTCGGAAAGTGGGCAATTAGTTCTTTCCAGAGCTGCTCGTTAAATGATTATAGTTACTAAGGAAATGTAATGCCGAGATTAATTTTAATGCAGAATATCCATGTTGAATTGTTTAAAAAATTAACAATTAATTCAAAAGTTATCAATCAGGATACAACCAATGGGGATTTTAATAAACTGTCTCTCATTATTAGTTACGTTAAATAATCTTCTAATGAAGGATTAGAGAACATTTTTTAAGAAGTAATTTTCACATTTTAAATATGAAATAATCTGACTTCGGATCTTTATGGCCTGCAGCCTAAAAAGAATATGGACATATATCCACCATGACCAAATTGAGGTTCTTTGGTACTTTCAATGCGGCTCCATATCATGAACAGCCAATAGTTAGTTTCTTTATTTTCGTATCAATGGGATCTCAACTGAAAAAACCATATAACTTGAAATTGCTTAATTCGAAATCCGATACTTTTATTATTAATATTTTTAATTATCAAACGTTTTACTGTATTTTCCTAAATTTTTTGCAGTATTTAAATGTATTTAATTTAAAAAATAATATATCTAATTAATTTATTCATTAATCAATAAACAATATTTCAAATTTTGAAATCATTGGTTAAGATTATCCTGATAAAATTGATTACGATTCTCATTATTTCGAAAAATACTGATTGCGGCTTTCGAATATTTTAGATCTTTCTATGTGGCTCGTAGTAACATGAAGTTTGGCCAGGCCATCTGAGATATATATATATATGTATGTATATACATATATACAAGATATACTGTCAGTGGTGTACCCAGAATCTTTGGTACCCAGAGCGGCATTTTTTGGCCCGTTCTCCCCCTCCAAAAATAACACATCTGTTTTAACTTTCAACTTACATTTTATTTTATATACATTTTCTTAAATAATTTTTAAGAACTGAAAATTATACAAAAATTTTTATACAAATATCTGATGAATAGTAATGATATTCCATGCTCTTGGTCCCTCATTCAGCTTGATGCCAGGGCGGACGGCCCCCTCTTAGTACGCCATTATATAATGTATATTAATACCATTTCTCAATCATTAACTGATTACTAAGTGGCGAGACAGAATAAAGATAAGCAGTTTGAGATATTAAATAGAAATGCTGAAAACAATTTTTTAAATGGTTATTATCTTCAAAAATATATAATAAAAGTTTATACTAAAGAATTCGAATATCATGACCTTGATTTAACCTAATTTTATTCAAACAAATTGAAAATGTGAATATATTTTTTATTTATAAATAATGAACTGTTAAAATTTATTTTAAGTAATATATAGCCCTAGAAAATTCTTGTTACTAGAGATTAAAAAGTATTTTATTCAAAATGTAAAAATATCAATTTAAAAAATTTATTGTTATTTTTTAAAGATTGAAACAGAACTGGTAAACTTTCTATTTATTATCGCTAATTAATAGAACTGTGAAAATTCCGTTCTTCTATTTTTAGATATACAATGATACCTCGCAATTCGACGTTCCGCAATTCGTCCGTCTCGCAATTCGACAGTTGGGTTTCGCGGGATGGCGCATGCGCGTGAATACAATTGTGTGATGTCATTTGTTATTTGTCAGTTTTTGTTGGGTTGCTTTGGTGTTTGCCCCGTTGTTGGTTTTTTGAATTCTCTGTTGCTGTGTTGTTGATTATAATTTGCATTTTTCAGAAAATAAAAGATTTATGCATCTGTAGTTGTTATTCTTTTTTTGAGTGAAATTTAGGAATAGGTTCAAAGAGAAGTGAACAGAGGAATAATTCAGGAAAGAATAAAACTTGATTGAGCATAGATAATGTGCAGAAAGGTGCAATTACAGATTGTAGCTCAAAAGTATGGCGTTCCTAGAACAATTTGGTAACGTTTTGAAACAGGAGAGATTATGGGTGCTAGGGTGTCTGCTGGAGCAATGAAGATTTCTGAGAAGAATAGATCTTTAATCAATGAAGAGATGGAAATGTTGTTTCTCACCTGAATTAGATAAAGACAGATGAGGAGAGATCCGATAACTTAGGCAATGATCTATGAGAAGGCAGGTTAATTTTCAAAGAGTTGCAGAAGAAAACTTCAGGATGAACCTCAGATCAAACTGAAGAATGCAAAGCAAGTCGAGCCTGGTTTCACAGATTCAAAGATAGAACAGGATAAAAAAGATTTTATTCCAGCATCTAAAGGCTAATATATTGAGTGTATTATGTATAAAATAGTGCATTTTGTAATTTAATGTGTTATACAATAATAAAATACGTATATTAAAGTAAATAATATATTGTATTTCTCTCACTTCCGACAACGAATTAATCTATTTTACATAGTCTTATATGGGAAATATTGCCCCGTAATTCGATCGTTTCTTAATTCGACATTAGTTCGGCGACGGATTAGTGTCGAATTGCGAGGCACCACTGTATAAAGTACATTGAGATTTCTTCTTGGAAACAGATTTTCATTTAGAATTTTAGATATTATCAATTATATTACTTTTAACCCGATATGACTGACATATTGTTAAGGAAATCAAGCAAAAATAAAAAAATCGTAATTAAATGATATAACCATAAATCTGGAAATTACAATGAATAAAATTTATTGTTTATAATAAGAAATAAAGCATAATTCATGTGAAAGTGAATTTATTGAAAATTATTTTTAATTTGACGATATTTCTCCGAAAAGAATCAAAGTCAAATTTCATAAAATGACAAATTCATAAAATAAATTTATTTATATTTGAAAAAATTATTATTATAACTTTTTGGGAGGAAAAATGATTATTCCCATTTCAGAAAATTCATTATTTATACATCGTCATTCGCATCACATTATTTTCATCTGACCTTAGTAATTCATGAGAAAGAACTTATGAACTACTAAGATAAAAAAAAGTAAATGTTTTTTCCAGAAAAGCATTTTAATATAATTCAAAAATTTCTAAATTCAATGTAGAAGAATAATTATTTTTTGCCTAAAGAACAGAAACCAAATCCTATGTCCACCTCAGTCAGTTTTTTCATAGGGAGCTCGGATCTGGTTCGTACATTGTCAGATCTTATCGTGAATTTGCCGGTTAGTTAGTTAGTTAAGCCGCCATATTGGTCTTGGGATATGTTTTTTCTGGCGGCGGCCATTTTTAGAAGCCACTACATGCTGACCAATACCCATGATGGAGTTAACCGGAAAGTTAAGAATGGAATTCAACGACCGGGCCCAGATCCCTCCTGATAAACTGGAGGTATGGGACCAGAATTGAACACGATCATCCGAGATGGTAATGCGAATGCTTTATCACGCGGCCATTCAACCGACTGAGTTTGCGTGAAGTGTATGCGAAAAGTATTGCCAAATTTTCACTCTGGAACATTCGGGTTTCATACTTTTAGCTCTTTTAGCTAGGGTCTGGACTGATCTATTGAACCTCACCTTTCACCCTGGGCAGCCCATGGTTGGGGATAGCCCAAGACGATGACTATTGCTTAGTGTCCAATAGGATGGAAAGCAATGTAAAATTCAATAAAAAATCTCATCATGGTCTAACCAATTCGCGATGGACGCCAGATAATGCATATCCCATGAACGATATGGAGGCTTAATTTAACTAACCTAATCTATCTTAAGAAAATTGATAGATTAAAAAATTATTTCTGAATGAATATTTCTTATATTAAAAAAATATATATATTTTTATTATACAATATATAATGTCTAGTAGTAGGCTATTTATACAATATATAATTTTTTATTATTAGTATAGTATACATAGAGAAAATTTAGAGCATCCAAATCAGTTTTATCAAGTTCAAATTTTCATACTATTTATTATGAAATATAAATATTTTAAAATTCTTTTTTAACTGAGTTCCATATTTAATTCTCGAGTAAAAATAATATGTAACATCTATATCTATTTGTAAAAAATCTTTTGCTGTTCAATTTTTATTTTTCTTGTTATTAAAATCATTTATTATAGCTAATAGTTCGTTTTCATGTACATTAAAAGTGGAAAAATACGAATCTTTGAAATTTCCGGGCTTTTTCGTGTGTGAAAACACATGCATATCGACAAGCTGTGCAGCAGACGGAAGAGAAGTCACGAAAATGAATGAATAAATATGCAATACTAATTTTGATAATTGAAGTATTCTGTATTGTAAATGAATTGCTTTATATTAATAAAATTAATCTGTTCAACTCTTCTTTAGTTTTCTTTAAATTTGAATGTTAGAAGTACTGCTTTCCCGAGAATCCGATCCCGGTCGGACCCATTTCATTCTTAACCCGACATTCGACACTCTCAACCTATCCCTTCCTTCAGCCTTCCGGTTGACTTCATCATTGCTGTTGGCCTCTAAACATGGACGTCATCAAATAAAGTATAGCTCATGAGCGATATGGCGGTTTAATTAACCTAACATAAATTAATCTAACCATGAATTCCCGACAGATCAGATCTCCAAGCACTTCAGTTTTTCATGACTTTTATTCAAATAATAAATTTCATCCGAAGTGTAGCCTATTTATAGCGCTAACGATTATATGAAAATGCACTTTTAAAATTTAAAAAGAGACTCTAGTTTATATTATTGGTTTGTTCAAATATAATATTTCATATACAGTATTCAAGGTATTCTTGCTATTCTATTTTTCAGTATCGATTAGTGTAATTATTTTATCTCTTAAACTGATTTTATTGAAAAAATATAGACATTTCTAGAAAAATTAATTATCTAATTTCGCACATGTATGTAATTGTTAAAAATTATATCAAATTTTCAAAATTTCTCTCTTTATTGATTTCATAAAAATATAAATTATCAAAAACTTCAAAAATTATTAGGGGGAATCAAAATTTGAACTTTCATAAATTTTAAATTGTTAAAGCTATTGTCCTTCCACAAAAGCCATGCATAGCTAAGGTGGATGAGTCCAAAAGCGAAAGGAGAGTCGCTGTCGGTATAATGACGGGTGGGAATATTGAATTAATATTATATTAAGTTCTGTTAAATATACTATTTCCAACGTCGAAACTAATCATTAGCATTCGACATTACAATAAACTTCCATTCAACTTCAGTTATCTTGCGTTTGAAAACGTCCATGTGCGGAGCTGTCATCCCTATTTTGTCACTGGACTTGTTCAGTTAGCGCACGCGTACTTGCATCGATGGTCGCCGCTAAGCTGGACGGACAGTATAAGGTTATAATTTGCCTTTCACGGTAAATATCTTACCAAATTTCATAAAAATTCAATATATCAATTCATTCATATATATATATCAATTCATATATATATTCATACTCGTTCAGTTAGCGCACGCGTACTTGCATCGATGGTCGCCGCTAAGCTGGACGGACAGTTAAGGTTATAATTTGCCTTTCACGGTAAATATCTTACCATATTTCATAAAAATTCAATATATCAATTCATTCATTCATTTCATATTATATTATATTCTGTATATCAATTTTTATCAAAAATTTTTTTATTTGTTATAAATTTTTATCAATTTTTTGCATCTTATAAGCTTATTTTACTTCGGAATATTATATTGTATAACAAGGCTGGTCAACTCGCAGTCACTATATTCTTTTGTATGATTCGCGAGATGATTATTTATATCACTAATAATATCAGAGATTTTTTATATCACTAATAATATTCTTACAGCTCACTATTCGTACAAGCCACACGGACAGTGAATAAAATAGATTTTCATGACAATTGATTATTTTTGTTTTTTTTTTTTAAATATTGTTTGACTCCATCGTGGGTGTTGGCCAGTCTATAGTGAGCTCTAAACGTGGATGACGCCAAATAAAGTATAGCTCGTGAGCGATATGGCGGCTTAATTAACCTAATATAAATTAACCTAACCAAGAATTCCCGATAAATCAAACGAAAGAACAGAAGTTCCCCAGAGACCTAAGGAACAATTTGGCTTGGCCAAAACTATTATAGAATAACATTACAATCCTTTGGTACATTTTATAATTAATTTCTAATTTAACTTAAGAATCAAAATTATTTATCTTTAGAATCAAGAAGAATTTCCTATTAAATAAACCAAAAAATCTAAAAAATCGGGATTTCAGTAAAATCACATCTCATATTTTATTTAAATATGAATCACTGAACGATCCTGCACTGACTGGACGAAAATTGAAAGATGTTATAGCCCATACATCATTAAATGTAAGTGTTTACAATACTGATAATTGTTTAAAGGTATTTATTTTATAATTTACGCTTTTATTTTCAATTTTATCAGTAGTATTTTAAATTAATTTAATTTTAAATTTTCACATTCGGCTATAATACTTTATATCTATTACATACACAATACATTAAAAAAACAGCATGAAATTATTATTATATTAGCAAAAATATCTTATAATTCTACATTACTACACATCTTTTAATAATGATATCATAATTTTTTCATAAAAATTTGAAGAGCCAATCCATGCTTATCTTCAAACAATTTAGATCTTTGAAATTTTGCTATACAGTATACAGTATAACGGAATATTGATTTATGAGTTTATCTAATTCGAACATAATGCGATAATTTTAGTGTCGAATTCGGGTACAGCACCTTAAAATTTATATGAAAGTACGGACAACCTGTAATAGGGCCAAAAATAATCCCGCCACTTAGTAATAGGCGAGAATAGAATAATGCGATAATTTTAGTGTCGAATTCGGGTACAGCACCTTAAAATTTATATGAAAGTCCGGACAACCTGTAATAGGGCCAGAAATAATCCCGCCACTTAGTAATAGGCGAGAATGGAAATTGAAACATAAAATAAAAAATACAAAACAAAAACATAAAGTAAAATAAAAAAAAAATATATATTAGCATTGATTATCGATAGCTGATTTGTATCATATGATATCTTGTCAACAGTAACAATTAAAACCGAATTAGTTCACCTTAGTTTGGAGAAAACAAAGCATATTAAATCATTATCTAATCTAGATACACAATTACTTCCATATTAGGTATACTATTCCATATTTGGTTACTTTCCTCTAATGTTACCTCAATAATAAAATTATTTGATTTACCGTATATCAAATGAAAATATACTTCTGAAGGTAAAGTGGAGTGGGGTAAGTGCACAGCGGTTTTTACAAAGTTGGGGGGTTGAATACTTGGAGTCGAGCCAAAAGTTGGCTGGCATTCTGCGTATGTGTATCCGCAGTGCGATAAGCCACCTTCACAGGCTTGGACAGGTTCATCGCCGGGATAACCCTTAAAAGAATCCCCTGCCCAAGAGTACACCCATCCAAAAGCCGAGTGAGACACTAACAGGTGAACTCATTCATACAAGTATAAATGAGTGCACCGTTGTCTACGGTATAACCCTTGAGCAGCGGCAAGGTCTCCCCTGAAGGGATTCCATCCACACTGCTCAGGATATTCCCCAAAATAAGGTCAGCCTCCTCAGCCACCATCTTGGAGTCCGGATAACCCTCCTTGATGATGGCTAACCGAAGAGAAGCCAAAGCTTCCGAATTTGATCTGGGCTGAAAACCCTGGGACATCTTAACAGGCCTCATCTCTTCAGAAGAGGAGGGTAGACATCACAGATCTGGTTCTCTTGCCAACACCTGGGGTATCAGCAGGAGAATCAGACAAGGAAGCTTGTTGGGAAGAGCCGCTCCGTAGCTGAGAACCACCGGTACCAGCAGCTTCCCTCCTAGCCCTCCTCTGCTTTCGCCTAGCCGCTCCAGACAAACGCGCCCTTCACGGACTAGGTTTACTCCCGGAGGCAGTACTGACTCCAGGAAACTGCTCCACCGCCCTGGGGCACACTAGTGAACATGGCAATTTCAGAAGAGGTACCAGTACCACCATCCCCGCGAAGGGGCGGAGAAGCAACCTCCCCAGAAAAAGTTTTAGAATCTAAATTTTGAAATTCCATGCCAAAAAAAGCCAGCAGCTTCCCTCCTAGCCCTCCTCTGCTTTCGCCTAGCCGCTCCAGACAAACGCGCCCTTCACGGACTAGGTTTACTCCCGGAGGCAGTACTGACTCCAGGAAACTGCTCCACCGCCCTGGGGCACACTAGTGAACATGGCACCTTCAGAAGAGGTACCAGGACCACCATCCCCGCGACGGGGCGGAGAAGCAACCTCCCCAGAAAAAGTTTTAGAATCTAAATTTTGAATTTCCATGCCAAAAAAAGGAAACTGGTGGAAACACAAGAAATCGCCGCCCGGTTATCCTCCAATACGGGCGGAAGGCTAACTACGACAGAGTTTCGCCAGCCAAAGATGCAGTGTCTCTAACGATGCCCTGAAGGGATCGTTAGAGACACTGCATCTTTTGCTACCCCAGTGCCACTCAACTCTCAGCACGATACCACACACCTTAGTTTCGGTAGGGCGCTCTCTTAGTCTGGCCCCTTACCTTCGACCTGTCCGGCATGGGAGACCCTACCAGTAGCAAAGCTACCGCCGGCATAGCTCTCAGGATCCTTGGAACACGAAAACTCCCTCACCATGTCAAGGTGGAGACGCCAACGAAGGAGTTTGGGATGACCTGATTGCTAATATGGCAAACAAATTTTATATTTATTTTATTGTATATACTACATTTATGCGCTCATTTATGTGCTACCATTTTAATATTGTACTTTATACAGTATTATGTTACATTTCTATTTTTTTTTAATTTAAAAATAAATTAAAATTTTTAATTAATTAAATCATGGATCCTATGAGAAATCTTTTGTAAAATTATTTTCTTGACTTTCTTAATCAAAAATAAAGTTCAAAAATCTTTATATTTTTATATAAAAGAAATAATTGTCGTTATCATATAATAAAATTTCGAATATTAAATTGAAAATCAGTTCACAAGTGTCACTAACGCTTCTCACTAACCATTACTTGGCCAATAATTGTCGTTATCATATAATAAAATTTCGAATATTAAATTGAAAATCAGTTCACAAGTAAGTGTCACTAACGCTTCTCACTAACCATTACTTGGCCTCTGATAGTGATAGCTAATTGGCATTCATATTCGTTATAGCACAGACACGTAATAACTTTTAAAATCTGTATAAGACTGAAGAAAAATTTGAATTTTTATTGAACATATAATAATTTTTATATACAATATTCATGCTTATACGAAAGTTCAAGTTAAAAAAGTAAAATAAAGCATCTTTAACGTACTTAGCAGACATTGAATAATTGTGTGCAAGAATTTTTATTGAACATATAATAATTTTTATATACAATATTCATGCTTATACGAAAGTTAAAGTTAAAAAAGTAAAATAAAGCATCATTAACGTACTTAGCAGACATTGAATAATTGTGTGAAAATAAACTTTCATGATATTGCCAGAGGTATATTTTTAAAAAAGTATCAAATAAAACAAATAATTAAGTATACAACAAAACGATACTAAGCATATAATGCAAATGGATTATTAATTTGCCAAATTATTTTGAGTATAAAATATATTGTTTTCTTTGAAGTAAAAAGTGAATAAATCTATAAAATGTTATCATTTAATATTTGTAAAAATGTTTACAGTATTTAATTTTATTTTTAGTTATCATTTTTATAATTTCAATTCTCTACACCATTTAAATTTTTTTTAAAATTAACCAATATTCTATAGGTGCTTTAAACTGGTTTCTATCTTTAAATATATTCGTGATATTGGATCGCTTGACAATATGGATTTTTGTTATTCATCCTGTCATTATACTGTACATTTATGGGCAGCTTAGAAATACATTCCCACTTACACAAACGAATTTGGTAAGAGAGAAATTTTTCGTAATAATTTATTAATTTTTAGAATTAAATATTTATTTTTCTTATATTTTATTTTTTTTAGTGGATGGTGTATTCATTCACGATGTTCCTTTCACTGATTACATCATTTCTTTTCTATATATTTATACAATCACCATTTATTGCAATCGAGAAAATGTTTGAATCAAAATCACGTAAGAAAAAGGAATCTAAGAGTATAGATCGTAAATTTGAAGTATATTCTGTACGGCTGTAAAATATGATATATATTATATATTATAACTGATTCAAATTAGAAGAATGCATACAATTAAATGAATTTAAAACACGAATTTTCAGTGAAATTCTAATTCTAATAATATAGTTGATTATAGAATTATTTAATTTTTTATTTGCAGGTAAAACCTGGTACAAATATATATATTCTTTACATAAGTACTAATTCGAAACATGTTTAAGCTATAAATAGTATTACTAATAGCTAATATTTTTATAAAAATACTTTAGACAATAGTTTTAAAACAACAAACAATAGGTTTAATCGTGTTGACAATTTTTAAATGAATTTATTGCATTAAAATCTCATATAACTTTCAATGTTTTATTAAAATGGGTAACTACAGTATTTGTGTATATAATGAATTGTTGTATCCCTAAAAGCTTTTTATTTTATGTAAAAAGCTTTTATGCAATAAATAAATTTGAAACTAGCACAGTTCAATAAAATTGCCTATGTCAGTGGTTTGCAAACTTTCTGTGTCTGCGCCCCATTTTTTCACCAAAAACTGGTAAGCCCCCTCATTTTCATCGCTGTCTAATTTTATATTTTCTACTTACGATTTAATACTACAAAACAGGGGCGTAGTGAGGATTTGGCCAATGTGACCCGGCCGAAGGCGCAAAAATTCAGATTTTTAACTAAGAAATATATTATTAAAAATTATTTTTAAAAAATTGAAAATGGCAGAGAGAAAAAATATTAATATTTTTGACATATATTTATAGTTTTTGATAATTTGCTTTATACATAATAAATGAGTTTAGAGTGTTTTAAAAATCAAGCACAAGTTTTATTTACTGATTTGGAAAATACGTATCACTTCGAAAGTTTGCAGGGAATTGTAAATTACCAATTATGTGAATCTTACTCTAACATAATAATAATATTACGTTTAATACTTATTTTACTAGCAATAGTTGCTTCAGGAGAACGGAATTTTACTAAATAAAAAATATGAAAAATTATTTAAGTTCAAAGATGAGTCAGGCACGTTGATTAATTTAAATATTTTATCAATAGAATCTGAAATGTTTTCTGAAGCAAATTTTGACCATGCAAATTGATAATTTTGCTCAAAGAATAGCCCGGAAAATAAAATTATTGTAAAAATGTGTTATTGTATTGAAATAAAAATATCTGATTTTTTTAGAACGGTGCAATTTTCTTTCCTGGCCATAGGCGCCAAAATTCTTCACCACGACTCTGCAAATAATAAACCATATTTGTATAAATATACATAAAAAATGATATTTATTATGGTGTAATAATTTTTAAATACAATTAAACAAATCTTACAAAAAAAAAAGAAAAATACGAGGGGGCAGTCAAAAAGTTCCCGGAATTTAGTTGTAGCTATTTATTACCATAATATAGGTACACATTTACTTAATCGCCTTCAAAATATGCTCCTTCAGAATACACACACTTGTTCCACTGCTCCTGCCATTGCTGGAAACAACGATGAAAGTCCTGTTTTGGTATCTTCCGAAGTTCAGCCGTCGGGTTGGTTTTGATGTCTTCTACGGTGGCAAAACGGTTACGTTTGAGACCCTTTTTGATCTTGGGGTAGAGCCAGAAATCCGCTGGTGCTAAATCTGGTGAGTAGGGAGGCTGGTAGAGGAGTGGAATGTTCGTTTCTGCAAGTCATGTCAGCACAACAAGCGATGTGTGGGAGGGAGCATTTTCGTGATGCAGTGTCCATCCTCCTTGGCATTTCGCGGGACGTTTTCTTCGGATTGCCTCACTCAGTTGTTTCAAAACCTGCACGTAAAAAGGGCCGTTAACAGTTTGTCCAGCTGGTACAAATTCGCATCACGACAATGCTCCCTTCACATATCGCTTGTTGTGCGGACATGGCTTGCAGAAACGAACATTCCACTCCTCTACCAGCCTCCCTACTCACCAGATTTAGCACCAGCGGATTTCTGGCTCTACCCCAAGATCAAAAAGGGTCTCAAAGGTAACCGTTTTGCCACCGTAGAAGACATCAAAACCAACCCGACGGCTGAACTTCGGAAGATACCAAAACAGGACTTTCATCGTTGTTTCCAGCAATGGCAGGAGCGGTGGAACAAGTGTGTGTATTCTGAAGGAGCATATTTTGAAGGCGATTAAGTAAATGTGTACCTATATTGTGGTAATAAATAGTTACAACGAAATTCCGGGAACTTTTTGACTGCCTTTCGTAGATTACATGTTTAATACAACATAACATTTAATGTAATGGGTGGGCTGGTTTTCAGCACTAATTCTCTGAAAACAAGATGAGATTGAAGATATTGCTACTCGCAATTCATTTTTAATCACTAAACGAGATCGATATTTTGTCTTTAAAACAGCTACAGTAGAAAGTTTCTGGATATATGGCTATATATATTTATAATCCTTTTGCTGATTCATTTTTTTCGACACCAATTTGAATTTATTTTTTTTTGTTTGCTTGTCTCAAAAATGATGTTTTTGTTAATTCTTGCGTCCCCCTTGCAGTAGACTAGAGCCTCCTTAGTGGGGCGCTCCCTACAGTTCGAAAACACTGGCCCTATGTGATTATATTGCAAATACTCAATCATTGTACTACAAAATAGTTTATATAAATTTCAAAATTAATCACGTGTTATCCAATCATTATTTAGATTGAATGCATTATCAGCAGGAAATATAAAAGTTCACTATACTTATAATTCAATCGATTTTATAATTCGATTGAATTATAAGAGTTTTCGGAAATTTTTTCCCTTTAATTATATTGATATATAATAAAATATCTATACTGTATTGATATTTTTATCAAAAGTGTTAAAATAATCATCTAGAATAAAAAATAAATCCACAAATTGCTAATTCAATTATTTATTGAAAATTAATTAGGGCACTTTTATAATTTATAACATTTATGGTTACTGAGGAAAATGAAGTAAAATATAAATTTATGTAAAGTAACTTTATTTAAAGTGATTTTTTTGCATTATAAGTTAGTATTTAGAATTTTTTATTTCAAAATTATTAAAAAGAGTAAAGGTAAAAAATTTTATAAACTTATGAATAGTCAAATAAAGATTTATAATTTAAATATTCAGATGAAAAAAAATCTTACCTCATAAATATTTTCAGAAAATCAATTTAATTATGGTAGGTATATTGATTTGATAAATCAATAGATTTGGCTCTTTCTATACCAATTATATTTAAAAATTTTTCTATCATTAAATATTTATGAAAGAATTTTGCCATTTATATCAAGTTGAATTATTATATTAATAAACTGCAAGAAATTTATTAAATTATATTTATAGATTCATTTTTATTGTACTTTAATTTATTATAGTTAAAGGAAAAAATATATTTAATATTTTCAGGAGGAACCAATTAAATTAGCAAATAATGATCATCATTTAAGACATACAGATTTTGATGCTGTAGAAACACTTTTATCAATTGGTCAACAATCAAATCAATTTGATCTGAAAAAAAGTAATTTAAACAACTGTCATGAATCAGAAGCAGTTATTACTCCACCACATTCAGAAGACGAGCAAGAAGAATCATTGCAAAACTGTGAAAAAAATTCAGAATTAGCAAGGGTAAGAAGCTATATTTTATATTATATAATACAGGTAACCTCATATAACATGGAACTTATGCAACACAGTATTTACTTAATACATTTAGAAAATTACATTTACTCTCTTACAACACAAAACATTTTCATTAATTTTTATAAATTCATAATACACATAAAATGCAATCATTGGGAAATACATTTGCTAAAATTAATGGTAAATGCAATTTCACTAGTTTGCCAAGAGAGGGACAATTTGCAATCTATTTCCGATTTGAAATTGAATTAATCGTCAACGACTGAATATTTTGTGTTCCAAGTATTCAGTTCTTGGATAAAAAATAAGTTTTTATTCTTCAGTAGAGGACTGAAATACAAAAAAAAATTATGAATATAAAGTTTTTTCTGCGTGTTAAAGGAATGATTGTTTTGTAGCGGGTTAGATTACAGATTGTGTAAAGAAAGCAGAAGATGCACAAACTTTAAATGCAGAAAAAATTTTAGAAAGTGAAGTTGATTTTGTTAAAAAGAAAATAATGTTCTTGTTTTAACTAAACAGCAGTAAGGAAGATATAATTATTAAATGAATGTTACATATACTGTATATTTTTACTTTTTTTTTGTTTTATGTATATTGTTTTTTTGGGAACATATGTATACTTTTTTCTTTCTTTATGTTTCGTGTTATTAATATTCTTAATAAAAATTAGTTTTTCTTTATGTTTTGTGTTATTAATATTCTTAATAAAAATTAAGTTTCTTATTTGGAATTAAAGAAAGTCATTTGTTTTTAATTGGTTTTGGAATATAACTCCCCTTTTTATATTGATTCCAGGTCTCATATAACATAACATGGCATTTTCACATAACATGGCATTTTTAGGAATCTATCTACCGTGTTATACAGGAGTTGCCTGTACATATATAATTATTTTGGCAAAAGTAAACATCTAGCATATCAAATACAGATGGACCTCTATATGTCGAACTACTATATATCGAAATTCTCCGTATATCAAAGTTTTTTGTTAGTCCCATG
>AYEL01066823.1:0-14373 GCA_000484575.1 Olivierus martensii | reverse complement strand
TTTTCACAAAGTTATCCATGATTATCGATCGACAGAGGATGTAAAATGGCGGCGGAATGCACTATGTTAAGAAAACGAAAGCGGCACCTTGTGTTTTTCTTACGTTTAGCAAACTGATAATTTATAAATATATTCTAAAAATAATTTCACATATTTTTTAAATATGAAATTTTTTCATTTTAAAAGGAAATCATTATTTATATTATATTTCCATTATATTCTGTTATAATTTTATGAATGTAATATAATTTCTCTGCATCAGGTAAATGTGATCGGATGTTCTTTTCAGAATATATATTATCTGTTGTATTGTGCTGTATGCCGATGGCTTTCCATATAGACTGCTTTAAAACTATATCCTTGTAATTTTTATTCTTTTTGTCATAAAGACAGGAATATTTTCTTATGTCTTTGATAAATATATCAGTATTTACAGCAGGCAATGATCGCTTACATTCCGCCACATTTTAAACGTATATGACGTCATATATAAACAATGCTACGATTGGCTGTAGTTAGGCAGAAACCTCGAGCAGAATTGAAAAATTTGAGCTGTGCTAATGTCAATTTTCTGCCCTGTTTCTGCTTAGATACGCATAAATTTCTTTCTGTTTTTTGCCGCTCTTTCTGCAATTCTGCGCAGAAAAGTGTCTGTGTGTTCCAGGCTTTACTTCTTTGTTTTACAGCTGATATTTCAAAAGACTCAATAGGAATTTCCGGAGATTTTAATTTTAAACTTTTATTTGAAATTAAAGATAATTAATTTCTAATTAATTCCTTTCTTCTTTGAAGAATAATCGAGAATAAGAAATGGATTTATTATTCAGTCAAATTTTTTTAATTTTGCAAACTCAGAAAATACACATCTTTAAATTTTGAATCGGTATTTGTGAATGTTTTCTTATAATATCACAGATTTTGTGGCATTTTTGTTGACGGATGGAAATATTTCTATATTATTTTCAGTAATTTTTCTAATTCAGAAAGAGAAATTTTTTCTCGAAAGCTAATAATTTTTCATCCCGTTCTTGCATAGAGATTTTGATTATAATTAATGATATATTGATATTGATAATCAAATGAATATATCTAATACATAAGATAATTTTGTATATCACAATTCATTTTCAAATAATAAGAAAGAGTTTCATGTTTTTTTATTTAAAAAAATACTAGTAATTCTTCTTTAATTTCTAAAAGTCAAATTTTTCTTTCTCAATAGGCACCGAACTTCTGTATTTTTTTTTATTTAAAAAAATACTAGTAATTCTTCTTTAATTTCTAAAAGTCAAATTTTTCTCTCTCAATAGGCACCGAACTTATATATATATTTTTTTCATGGCATACTGGTTGAGAACCAGTGAAATACATAAATGCTAATGATATTTAATTCTCCTTAATTTAATAATATCTATTTTATTCTCGAAGTTAAGAGCATTTAATCAAATTAACAGATAACAACAAGCTGATGAATTCAATATTGATAGATATGTCAAAATAACTCAGATTAAAAATAGATTATCCTCTGAAATAATGTTTAATGGATAATTACTGTTTAATACTCCTTGTAATCATGTTTAATTAGATTTAAAACGATTTTTATGTAAAAAGAAATGTGGGGTCCGCGGTGATTTTAATGATAAAATTTTCGTTTTTTCGAGAAGCACGGAAACAATCGACAATTAAACTATATACTGTATATAATTAAACAATATAATATTTATTGGTTCTAATAATAATTATTATTAATTAGAAAACAAATATAACATAAACCGATGATAAATAACATAGAACAAAAGTTAACGAAAACAACGAATAAAACTAAACGAAAAATTTTAAGTTTAACACGGTTTTAGTAACCCAGACACTATAAGAATACCTATGAGAAAAAGTCTTTTTTTTCCCCTTGTGTTTCTTAGTTTCTTTTCCAAATTATATTTCCTTTAGTTTATTTGAACTGAAAGCAAAAATACTAACGAACACAAGATAACAAGACTAAATCCATCTACGGAGATAAGCAAAAGAGAAGACCTGAAGAAAGAAAAGGAGCTGACTTATGAGTCAAAGTCAGAGCAAACGCTCTGTTCAAACTGTTAAAAATGTCTTCGTCACTTTTTTATTCCTCCTATTTTTTAAATTTTTCAATCATGTCAAACTGAAGAGAAAGTTTAAATCGAAACTAGACTCTTCATTTGATAAGGGAGATGCTGTTTCTCGCATCGAATTGGTACAGAAAACTGTCGAATTTATGCTGGTTTACTTTTATCGGGAGCATGATCACATTAGTTTGTTTCTTTATCAGGCATAGTTTATAAGTTTATATAACAAACATAACATTACATTTCCTCTCTCGATCTATAAGTTTATTTAAAATTCTATCATCATTCCTAGTTAATCTCGTTTTTGCAACATAAATTTTTACAAATATTTTAGTTAAAACAAGTTTAACAAAACTGAAATTATTATATTTATGCGTTCCGTTTGTTGAGACAATAGCGTATTAAGTACCAAAGCCACGTCCCTTTTTTGTAACTGCGGCCCTCCATATCTCTAGTAAACACAGCTTTGGCCCTCGGATTCGTTATAATTGGACAGCTCTAATTTGGAAAGAGAAGTTTCCAACAAAATCGAGCGCTGTAAAGCGGCTCGTCGTTCTGTCGCGATAGAAATTTCAGTAGATAATCATTTTTTTTTTTCAAATAATAAAAGTAATTTAAAATCCGAAATAATTATTAAAGAAATTAACAAAATTACAAGAGCATATATAACATATTTAAATGCTAAAATTATATATTATAAAATAGAAAAGTTATTTAATTAATCGAATGTTTTATTTTCTTGGAGACGATCTTCAAACAATTGTTACTGTAACTTCAGCGAATAAAGTCTGATTTTATTGTCCATGTGTTTTAATATTGACACCTGCAAGTAGTATGACGTCATAGTGTCATGTTATCCCACGTGAAGAAAAAATGATCTATCTGAAATCCTACAGAAATTTCATATCTCTATTCCAACTGAATACTTAAGCAAAATATAATTAATATTCATTAAAAAAATTATTATTAGATAGAAATAAATTAAATGCATTTAAATCTAAAGAAATTAACTAAACTCACATATTCTTTTCTAACATTAATTTCATTTAAAACAATAAATTAATATTAATTAACAATAATAATTTTGTTGATTAAGTAGATGGCATTTCAGTCTATTAAAAAGTCCTTAGAGATGGATTGTATTAAAATGTTGACTAATATTATGTTAATTTATTAAAGTGTCTAATTAATAATAGAATATCAAATAGATATTTAATTTTCTTTTAAAATATATTACAAAAATTCTTTTGAAAAATGTTCTGAACTAAAAAATATTATTAATAAATAGAATAAACCAAATATTATAGCTTCTTCTTTGAATTCTAATAAGTTAGATAGCTGGGTATTTATAATAAATGGCAATTTTCTGATGATAACATTTATACAGTCACATTTTATTGACAAGATTTACGAGATAAAATACGTGTATCAATTTAAATACATCATAAAGTGTATCGAATATTTAAGTATAAAGTTGAATGTTTGAGATTTATACATGCATTCCAAATTAAATGTGAAGTTTACTGGATGCTTTCTTCGCGTATTTTTTCAGCTTGATGTAAAAGTCAATGATAATTCAATTTATAAAATAGCCTCTTTCAAATTCGTTTTTACAGTTCTGTAAAAATTGAATTTCTCGTAGACGTTAAAACTTTGAATTTAATAAATTTTTTCCATTTGAAATTAAGATGTAAAACTATCTGTGGAGGTCAAAATGTTCTTATCCTCACCATGTTGTATGTGTGTGCTATAGATCTGTAATTGTACAAAATAATAGGTTACTGTCATATTAATACTCATAATTGTATGTGTGTGCTATAGATCTGTAATTGTACAAAATAATAGGTTACTGTCATATTAACACTCATATTTTTTTTTTTTTTGATACTAGAGTTAGAAGCGTGATAATACGAGAAGTTGTTATGCTGGATAAAATTGGGTATCGAGCCGTGATACAATTTCTCATCTTCAAGGGAAAACTATTTCCCTGTTAGTATCCCTAAAGTGGAAAGAAATTTGGGTATCGAGCCGTGATACAATTTCTCATCTTCAAGGGAAAACTATTTCCCTGTTAGTGCCCCTAAAGTGAAAGAAACAATTAAATTTTTAAAAAGGGAAAACTGCATAAACAATCCACGAAAAGATGTCAGCTGTATATAACGAGGAATGTCCTTCAAATGAGATTATAAAACAATGGAAACGGAATTCAAACGGCCTGCTCTTGTGTCATCATGTATGCTGGTGCGAACCAGCCTACATGATGACACAAGAGAAGGCCGTCCAGCAAGTCATATTGTCTGTGTTTTGGAACAGCAAAAGTATCATCATATTGACAGATTATTTACAAAAAGGGTTGACAATAACAGGACATATTACAGGAATTTGCTTACGGACAGTGTCAAGGAAAAAAAACGTGGTTTGCTGTCAAGAGATGTTGTTTCTGTTACCTGACAATGCATCAGCACATCGATTTGCAGAAACAGTTACTTATCTACCCAAATATGGCTATAAAATTTTGCTCCATCCCCGTATTCCCCCGACATGGTACCTTCAAACCTCTTCCTATTTCGAAACATGAAATAATATTTATGGGAAAGAAGTTTTCTTCGATGATGAGTAGGTCATTACTGCTTTGGAGAACTGGTTTGCTTCCAAATCTATTGACTTCTACAAAGATTGAATTAAACAATTGTTCAACAAGTGTGAGAAATATATGGGTCTAGGAGTTGAATATGTAGAGAAGGAAAAGTTGAAGAAACAAATTTCAGATCCTATCATACCGCGCCATGATGAACTTTCTGGTTTTCCCTCTTATAATAAGAAAAAAAAATAAGCGACAAAGTTTTCATGATAGCAAAGATCATTCATTGCTATGATAAGAAATGTATTGCTTAGGAGATTTAAGATCGGACAATTTAAACGTCTTTGTCACATATTTATTTTTACTATATTTCTGTTATCTTCTGTTTCAATCATTGCTTTCAGGTATTTACGTAGTTTATATTGAAGAATAATTCAATAGAATTAAAATGGCAGAATAGAACTTATGCTCTTCAAAATTTCCTTATAAAGTCCATTAAAAAAATTCATCAAAATTCCAACACAAAATATAATGAAATATAATTTATTTTTATATTGAGCAACTTTTACATAGGATTATCTCTTAAGTTGGGACCAGACATAGAATTAAGATCTGGATAGAGGGTCTGAGTGCCACAACTGCTCTTCTCCATTACAATGAAGATTTCCTGACTTGCTTTTTCTTCAAATTTAACATCTGAAACAGAAATAGTTTTATATATATATATATATACAGTAGACTTTCTCTTACCTAATCTCTCTTTAATCGGCCTCCTCTTTAACTGGTCTTTTTTTCGTCGAGTTATGAATAGAGAGAATAACGAATAAAAATGAATAAATTATTTAGAAGGGAAAAAAGCATTTAAATCTATGATATATAGAATAGAAAGATAATTCATCTGCCATTGATATAAATTCTTATATTACCTCATTTTTCATAAGAATTATGAAAAAAGATAATTTTGCTTCCAAAATCGAATTTTAAATCGAAAAGACAAATGAAGGTTACTGATTTGGTTTAATAAACCTTTATATACAAAACGTATACTTTCTTATTCTAATTTACAATTTATAAATGATATTTTGCATATATTTTCGGATTAATCAGCCATCCGTTTGTCCAGTCCCGTAGAGGCCGGATAAGAAGGAATCAATTATACATAAATTTGCATTCGTGATTATCTGCTTTTTGATATTCTACATTATAGCAATTAATCTATAGAATTAATAACTGTAAAAGTGATCATTCATTATTAAACATTAATAATCTCAAGAAATTAATTTTAATTAACCTGATTATTACTATTATAGATCTAAACATCTTGTATATTTTAAATAATAAACATAGATTAACAATTAAATTCCAGTCATTTTAAATTTAATTTAATGAATAATTAGTTTAATAGATAATAATAATAAAATATTATTAAAATTAAAAGTGTATACGAAATCTCATTAATTAGGGGGATGAGAGTAAATAATATAACAAATGAATAATAATAAAGTAGATAGGCAATATTTATTTTGCTTTCTAAATGAAAATGAGACTTATAAAATCGCATGCTAATAGACCTTACATCTTTATGTCAGCACTACTAACTTTTGAACTAATTAATAGATTTTTCTTGAAATTTTTTAATGTTCTAACAACAACGTTGATCTTAATAATTTAACACTACAGCAAATTTAAATATCATGGACATTCAAAGTACTGAGGTACTGTATATATCTTGAACTTAACTTAACTTTAGTTAAGTTAAACTTAAACTTAACTTTACAGCAAATTTAAATATCATGGACATTCAAAGTACTGAGGTACTGTATATATCTTGAACTATTTAATCTATTTTTATAAAATTTATTTGAAGGGCCAAAATTGACTGATCTCAATAATATACTAATTATTCTATTTTGATCAATTTATAAAAAATGGCTGGTAGACAAACTTTGAAGATTTTTCCCTAATTACTTTTAAACTATTCTAATTAAGTTTTATAAAATATAATAAGGAATAAGATTATTAAAGTCGAAATAACGTTAATTAAATAGTTTTACCAATTTAAAAATGGAATCCGTTTCTGAAGCTTCCTTATACCCTGTTGATTATAAATCAGTTTGTGAAATGATCGCGTTCAAAATTTAACGAGTTCGAGGGAAGACCTTGTTTATATTACATTATTGTTTAACCAGTTTACATTACACACCTCTGGTGTTGAATAATATGTTTCCGCTTCTTCTGAGGGATACACGTGGAGCTATTGCTTTCCTCCATTTCTTTCGAAAGAATAAAATCACCTTATATTATAATTAAAGCTTTAAATATGCTAGCTATAAATAAATATATGTAAAATTAGAATAAAATTTTCATCAAAATGCTACTTATAAGTTCTCATCAAGCAATTTAAGTTCCAAAGCGAGAGAAAAAATAATGGCGGCACTTCCTGTTTGGTCGAACCAATGTCCAATCAGGAATGAGTTTCAGTGTGAACCGTATAGACCTTACTCGTACAACCTAAATCAGTATGCACTAGTGCACTAGTTGGGAATACAATAGAAACCAGTATGCACTATTTTTCAAACGAGTTTGGCTATTCACCTTCCGTTCACATTTATGAGATTAAACAAGTTCTACGCCTTGAACTGGTTATATTGCATAGTGTAAACAGGGTATTAATAATTATTGAACTACACTACTAATTGCTGAAAAGTTGATTATCATTTGAATAAAAGGAACAAAGCTAAATTTTCCATTTAATAAAACCAATAGGGCTAATCATTTAATATAACCAATTAGAGAGGTTTGAATGATTATATTATTTTATTATTGTTCAAAAACAGAATCATTGTTTATGAAACAAAATAATAATTCTGATTTTTGTACCATTTGCAAGATGGCGGTTATGAATTTTTAAATCTAGTATATTAATAATAATCAACTTGCAAATAATACAATTGTAATCTGTTTAAAATAAGAAGTTCATTTAGTTTACAAGAATTTCTCAATATCATTTTTGAATTTAAATTATAAAATAAATGAATAATTATCATTAAATTGGCAAATTTAATTTAATTAGTTAAGTTTTTAATTAAAAAAAAGACAACCTGTTTAAGTCTGAAAGTTTGTGATTCTGTCAGAATGTTTTCAATTATGTTTATATATAGGGTGGCGAAAAGTCACAAGATCATTTTAAAATATAATAACATTTTTGCTATTAATTTCTTCAAATTTTTTTCAGATTCTTTATATGTTATCCTTAGAAAATAGTGATGGAGAAATTCACGACAGAGCAACGAGTAAAAATAATCCAATTTTATCTTAGAAATATTACGAAAGGTGATAGGGCACACTTTAGAAAAAGTCCACCAGTGTCAAGAACAAGATGGTGGCCATTTGAAGGAAGTAGAATCTACGAAACTAATTAAAAATAATTTCCAAGAGGTATATTTATTGTTTATAAAAGAATAAATGTGAATTTTTAAGACATAAAAGAGTTATTCTATTCGTATGTGATCTAATGACTTTTGGGCCACCTTGTATAAAAATAATTTATGAACTTATAGTAATATAAATAATAATCTGTAAAATAAGTATTATAAATTATAATAAAAAATTAAAATAAAGATTAAAAAGGATTAAAATTTTTATTTAGGAAAATTGTTGGTAAATTAGATTTCTGATGGAAATTAACAGAAATACGGAGAAAAATGATCAAAAAGTCATTTCAGAGAACAGAAAAGTAATAAGTTTTTTCTGAAAGTCTATTAAAAATAATGATCTAATCAATTGAGTTATCTCAATTGATTTGATCATTGATAGAGGTAAAGGTATCACCTTTCTACTTCAGAAGAAAGAAGAAGGTAAATAAGTGGGAACCTTTCATCAAGGGAGTCATTAAAACTTTCCCCATTAAGTAAGTTTATAATTAGATTATGATACAATATCAATTAGTTAATGCATTCTGTTATTAATTATCTTCAAAATTTATTTAGTTATAGATGGATATATTATTACAAAATATTCGATATCACTAAGGAGGTTACATCTGTCATTGAAGTGATTAATATAGTTGATCAGAGACGACTACCTAGAAATTAAATAGAAACAGGTGAAAAGAAAGTAAGTCTTTATTATTATAAAATATTGCTGATTATCGATTTAAAAGAGTAGGATCTTCTGAAATATCTGAATGAGCATAATATCATCGAACACATCAATAATATTATTCCTAATCATTATTATTAGATGAAAAAGTGATGATGTATGAAAAAGTGAGATGTTATTAGATTGAATTTTTGAGATGTTATTATCTTACAACGAAAAGAAAGATTTTAATATCAAGATATTAATTTTAATTTCTTGTTAGCCTAATTTCCGAAAGAAACGGAGACTTGTAAGTTTCGGTTAATGTTTATCTCTGTATGTCACCCTAATAACTTTTGAAATACTTAGCAGATTTTCATGAAAATCTGCTAAGTATGGTAGTGATATCTGCCATTAAAGGACATCTCGACGCCGCATCCTATAATCCTAGAAGATCGAGTTTCATTTTTATTACAATTTCAGTTTATATTACTGTCGATAGATGGCGATAGGTTTAGTAGTGTAGGATAATATATGGCTTACCAGGTTTCTTAACAAAACGCCCTATCTCAATATCTATCACAAAGACATCACAATCTTGGCGTGACATCATCACGACGTAAACAATGGATAAGGGCACGAAATCCTATAATCTGTGACGTTATGATGACGTAATAATGAGTTCCATCGCGATGACGTCATCACCTTGGTAGGGCTCTAAATGAGAGTATGATCATTCGCCATTTTTGGTCTTCGCACATTTTTTTAGTCTGATAAGAATGGCTATTTAACTTTTATAAGCTTTCATTTCTTGTGCAATTTGTAAATAAAATAATTACCATGTAATCTATAATTGGTTATTTTTGGTCTTCGCACATTTTTTTAGTCTGATAAGAATGGCTATTTAACTTTTATAAGCGTTCATTTCTTGTGCAATTTGTAAATAAAATAATTACCATGTAATCTATTATTGGTGATTCTGGTTTATATGTATATTTGTTGATAATGATAAATAAATATTAATGATTTTGATAAAATTTTGTTACTAATGTTATCAATGATTGTTGATAATGATAAATAAATATTAATGATTTTGATAAAATTTTGTTACTAATGTTATTAATGGTGTTTTATTTAATTCGGTATTTTAAGAAACTGAAATGATATTGGATGATGGATGCATTTACATTTTTAAATAACTTATATGCTAAGTTATATGTTCACCTTTAAAATGGCATATTTATTTAAATCATATTTCTCCTGTAAAAATGCAACCCACGAGATACTTTGTAATCAGTAAAGAGTCTATACTGATACTAGAGAATAGGAATAATTTATATTAGATTTTTTTTATTGATTAAAAACCGTTATGCAAAGATTTTTGTGTAAAATTGAAACATTTTTACTTAACATTATTATTAATTCCTTCTAGCTGACTAATTTTCATCATCCCAATAGTCACAACTTTTCTTTTAAAATGCTTTAAAACAAATATTTAATAATTTGATGATTGTTTAATTCTATATGCAAAAAAAGTTTTGATATTTGAATTCACTTTGTAATATAGAGTATAATAATATAAGTAATTCTAAAAAGAAAACAGTTTTATATATATAATTTTTTTAATAATTACCTCCTTTTAAAACCGTTAAACATTTTTATAAATAATTAATATTATAAAGAAATATTTGTATATTAAAATAAAAAAAAACTGCGATAAATAAAAAAAAAAACAAAATCAACTCAAAAAATTATTTCAACATTTAATAATTTTCAGTTTTTTAGCAATTGAGGCTGATTCATAAGTACATTTTTGTTTAACTTTGAGCTTTTCATGATTTTGGAATAGATTTTTAATTCTCATTATATGTTAATTTCACTATTTATTTCACAAATTTTCGAATTTGCTGTTGGTTTTCATCTGTCACGAAAACAATTCTGTACCTATATTGTCCTTCTATTCTTATTTCTTGATAATATAAAGAGCCAGAATCCTTTTGAAGAGCTAATTATACAATTCGGAGCTAAACAACCTCCCATATCAGCAGAAAAGGGCACAAATCACGATACGAACTACAGCTATCGACCAAAAATGGCGGCCGATGAGTATACTCTCTATCTAGACCTTAATCTTGGCGACGTGTGGCCATCATAACATTTATGCTGATAAAATTAGAAACACAAAATCAATGTAATCTAAATAAATGAAAAATAAATGACACCTACGGAAATTAGACAATTTTCGGAAGTGTCATTCTATACATCTAAACAGGAGATTCTTTCTGAAACCTTTTTTTTAGATATTTTGATTTAAATTAATTGTTGGCAAATGATTTTAAATGGTGATGATATATATCAGTAGCATACCAAGAATTGTCATGTGCAAGCGATGGTGATGGACCTCCATCCGTTTAGAATCTTTAATTTCCTTCGTGGATAGATTTGCAACTTACTTTTTAGTGTTTTTTCGCTCTAAATTTAGTGCCTTTCTAGTGTTATAGTGCGAAAATTCTATACATAAAAACGAATTAAAATAACTCGACAGCGTTATTTACTTTAATGCTAAATTTTATAATTTTTCAAAACAAATATGTATTAAAATATCCTTTTAGTATTTTAGAAAAAATAAATCAGTAAGTTACAGATGGCAACATTCACCTCAGTTCCAAACTAGTTAATTCAATGAATAGATGCGAGTTTGCATAATTATAAAATTATGCCAAATTTGATGTCCGAAATAGCTACAAAATAGTCATCATATATATACATGCAAAACGATTCAAAATTATCAGAGAATGCACAATTACAGTAGATGTGATTACGATATTTGCATAGCTTAAAGCAAGAAAATGTCATTTTGCCTTATTTTTGTTTTTGTTTTTTGGTTACTTAAATATGAGAGATTTTATTTTTATTAACAAATAAAGAATTGTCTGCATTTCTATAGAATTTATTATTTGTTTTATAAATTCTATATATAAATTAATAATTGATATATTTTCTTCGTGTGTTAATAAATGTGTTCTTCTCTAATTTATTTAATCAAGAAGCATGCCAGTGACTCTAGCCAAGTAGAGTAGTTACTGATTGACTATAAGCGTCATTATAGTTCAAATTCAATTCGCTGTGACTTTCTTTCTGAAATAGATATTATTAATTTGACAATTATATTCAAGAAAAGCATTTAATACAATAGAGATTATCAAATTTAAACTTTCAAATCCAATTAATAAAAGAAGTAGAATAATATAAATATCGCAAAAATCGGAAAAATAATATCATTTTTAATTTTCTTCTTTTTTTTTCTCTTCTTCCTCCGCAGATATTTCACATGTCATCAATATAGATGAAATTTGAATGTAAATATTTCTTTGAATATTTAAGGGCTTCTGAAAAATTTCAACACAATCGGATCAAATGATTTCAGCACAAAACAAAGGGAGGAAATGGGAATCTGTTTTCCATTAACATATCGTATTATTTAAGCAAATTTTGAATATAAGCATATCCTAGTTCAATAAAAATAATATAAAAATTTTGGTGTAGGAAATGATGATTCTCTTCTCTAGAAATATTTCTATAAGTCACATCATTCAACCTATTTCGACCAAATTTGAAATGTAAATATTCCTTATGTTACTTAAGGCATTTTACAAAATGCAGCCAAAATGAAGGGAGTACGAAAAGTTTTAATCGTGAACTCTTCTAAAGGTCTCACCGTGAATCGATTTCGATTAAATTTGATATATATATATATAATCTTACTAAATGTTTCCTAGAAATTTCGATTCAATCAGATTAAAAATAAAGAAGATATTTAATGATGTATTAATATGTTGTTAGAATGTTTTTCACAGAAAAATGGTTTTCTTCTAAAAATAAACGATATCCAATCAAAAACACCTAATAGGCTGCATATAGTAAAAAATAAGCTAAGCACAATGTTAAGAAATTAGGATATTTGCTGCAATTAAAAGTAACTACTACGTCGACGATTTAATAAAATAAAATAATAATAATCAACCTAAATTGTAACCTAATTGTAAGATATCTTAATATTTTATTTCTGTACTTGGTTTATTTTTCACATATTAATTTTTGATTGAATACAGTACGGTATTTATTTTTAGCATAATTCCTTTTAATGAGAGCTTTAGTCTATCATGGACGCTTTTGGTTCGTAGGCCCGTGTCTTCCACTCTCTCTGCATCCCCGATTGTTATGCCATCGATATATATATAGACTTTCTGAGAATTCCAAAAATAAAAGACTTATTTCCATGTGTGACAGCATTAGTTAACTGATTATCAATAAAAATTTACTCGATATCTTCAGACTCCTGATTCAAATCGGGAACTGAAAAAATCCAATAAATTTTGTCTGAACTTTCAGCGAGAAAATTCAAAAATTTTGTTAGTTCATTTTTCAAAGATGGCAGAATAATTGATGTTTTCATTTTCTGTTTCTAATAAGAATTTACATAATATTCACGTTCAAACAAAAGTTTTATAGTGTAAAGTAATAAGAAAAGATGAACATTAGTTTTAGATTAACTTAGCCTATATAATTAAAATATATTTTCAATAAAAAAGCCAGAGTTTAAGGAAACATCAATTTCAGGCAAAATACTAGTATTATTAAACGTACTTTATTTAAAAATGTTCTGTATTTATTTACTTTTCATTTAATGGTTATATTAAACAAGAACTGGAAAGAAACAAATCCGCCATTTTGAAATCATTTTAAAGAAAGTTGTAAAGAATATGTAATTAGAAAGATTATTTAAAATTCTCTTCAATAATGTGACCGCTACACTGAATTGTCAATTAGTTCAAAAGTTATTAGAGGAATACACAAATACCAATGTAATTCTAATGATCTTCATTTTTCTTTCAAGAAAATAAATGACTTGCAGTATTGAAAAACAAAATAAATGTCAAATCGTTATTCCTTGATTTACAAAATATAGTTTTATTTTAATAAACAGAAAAATATTCATTCTATTCCACTACTTTATATACTGTATATCGTTTTTTATAATAAATAAAAGTTTTTGCTAGATTTTGTTTTGTTTGTTGTATTTTTATATATTCCGGACATGCTTTATTTAAGCATATAGTACATATTTTAATGTTAGACACTATATTATTGTTTATATTAATTTCATAGCAGACTTTATGATAGACAGATTTAAATTTTAATAATTTTTATAAAATGAAATTGAACTGATCATAATGTATTTCGTATTATTAAAATAAAAAAAAGGTAGTCAATAAAATGCAAAATAGACCACTTTAAATGTAATAAAGTCTCATGTTATATTGT
This sequence comes from Olivierus martensii, assembly GCA_000484575.1. Lineage (NCBI taxonomy): Eukaryota > Metazoa > Arthropoda > Arachnida > Scorpiones > Buthidae > Olivierus > Olivierus martensii. Next base: position 288 of record AYEL01066823.1, on the reverse strand, counting down.
ATTTATTACTTATAAATGTAACAAATTCTAATCAAAATCCAATAAGTTATTATAAAATTTATATTTATTTCTTTTGTCTAGACAAAAATTTCAATAACAATTGGAAAATTTTATTTTATTATGAGTTTCTTCAGTGTAATTCGCAATGGTTGTATTAATTTATTTAAGATATGGGTTATGATAATTAAATAATAATATATTGAATAAATTTAATGCATTTTTCAGACAAATACTGTAATTGTCATTTTAATATTTATTTATATAATAAAATATATATAATAAATTGTT
>AYEL01066822.1:0-47764 GCA_000484575.1 Olivierus martensii | reverse complement strand
ATATATATATATATATATAAATGGTTTTATATATTTACCTCGACCGTCTGTATCATTAGTCAATCCGTTTGAAAAATATCTGAATAACAAAATATCAGGCATTCAAATTTTATAGGATTGTTTCTAAATATATATTTATTAAATCTATTCAATTTATATCCTTATTAATTATTAATCCCTAATCTTGTTAAATGTCCGAAATCAGAAGTTAAGGTAAACTCTATAACTTGTAATTAATTGTTATACATAAAATGATATTAAAATTAAATATGTTTGAATGCTAATTAATGTATAATTCGCCTTAGATTTTGAGATTTAGAAATCAAAAAGTGATCATAAAAGTGACTTTTATTTATATAGGATGGAAGAAAAGTCTGTACCCATCCAAATAATTTGATAACTATCATATATTTCAAAAATCTGTTAATGCCAACATATAGGAAATCGTGAGTGGGCTAGCTGATGGTGCAATTGTCAACATATTGGATTGATTATGCAAATGAGGACAGTTGAAAATCCTATCTCATAAACCATAACAGATAAGAAAAAATTTTCAATTACAAACTTATTTAGCATTCAATTATTAGCATTAAAAATATTCATCAAAATCGGATGAATAGTTCACTCAAAAATGAAACAAGCATTTTTATATGCAAAGGATTGATACTTATTTCTGACATGTAAATAACAAACCAACACCAAAACAATACCCCCAAATCAATAAATTGAAAACATAGAAACTAATCAACAAGCAAAAACTAATCAGAGATGTGCTCAAAATATCTTTCTCCAGTATCCCTGTACATTTAAGCATGATGTTCAATGGAATTCCTCACAAGCCTTGAGAGTCAGTAGAAATCTCTGACAACCACACGAAGAGTAATGATGCGGTCTTGAATATTCTCTACTGTTATTATGCAAGAATGAAGTTGTTGCCTCATCAATTGCTGCCAGTGGGCCAACTGATCTTACGCGTTTTAAGGAATTGACGTATGATAGATCTAAGTATTTCATTTTTGGAAGAACTATTCATCCGATTTTGATAAATTTTTTAGTGTGTTTAGAATTGAATGCTGAACAAGTTTGTAAATGGAAATTTCCCCTATTTGTTACGATTAATAAGATAGGATATGCAACTGTCTTCATTTGCATGATCAGTTCATTTGAAGCCCACACTTGTCTTCCTATATGTTGGTATTAACAGATTTTTTTAAATCTATCATAGTTATCAAATTATTTGGAGGGATACAGACTTTTCTTTCACTCTGTATATATATATGTATATCTAAAAGTATGATAATTCTCAAATGCTTTAAAATAATATAAGAAAATGGAAATATGAATTTTAAATTATGCAATCGTAAGAAACTTATTGATTTTGAACAAATTCGGATTATAAAAAAATTATTTTATAGGAAAAAATTCAATATAAGGTTTGAATTTGAACCAACTCCAGTTTATGAAAAAGTATATAATTCTAGTCGAACGTAACAAATTCGATAAAAATAAATTATTATATTTGATACTATTAGACAGCAAGTAATTACTATATTTGAGAAAATTCCGTTAGAAAAATGGCAGAAAGTTTATGGCTAGTATATAAATCGATTTAATTTTGCAGTGTCTGGGATTTCAAAATAAGCAGTTCCAAAAGAAAAGTACAGTTTGATTCCTTAACACGCGGAAGTCGAGGTCCATGGTTATTAAACTGCAGGTTAAGTGAACCGCGAGTTACAGCATTAATAAATTGAGCGATAATATAAGTTTCAACATTGATATGAATTTTCTGTGTGATTTGTCCAATACAAAATGGTTGAACGTGAAGCTAATTTCACTGATCAGGAAATTTAATGACGAAGTTGTCTAGGAGTGATATCAAAAGCGATTGCTTTATCAAGGGAGCCAGGGTAAAACCGCGTGTTAACGGGGTCCGACTGTATTTATAAATTTTATTCGATTATTATAGTTAAAAGTTAATTATAATCCGTTCTATTTCAAAAATTGAAAATAAGTGAACTGATAACATTGAACTATTTATTAAAAATGCTCTAAATAAATGAGAATATATTTTCATGGAAAAAGTATCTAAAATAGGGGAAATCTCTAGTCCTCTTGACTAAAGGTTTTCAATAAAAAATACCCAACAATTACTGATAAAAAAGAAAGGGACCAAGAGCCCTCTAAAAGGTATTAAATAGTAGGCCTAATTGGTACTAATAAAATGTGTTAACAATAGTAGTTGTTGATTTAAAATGAAGGATCTAGAATTGTTCAAAACTGGCTTCATTGTTCTACTTTCGATAAGCTATGACTAAAGCAGCTTAACACAATTTTTGACAAGCAGCTTAACCATCAAGAACGGATTCAATTTGGTTTAAACTGAATCCGATCTTGATGGTTTTTGAAATTATGAATGTAGCCTATTTTGATAGTATGAACGCTTTAGATGTTAAAATATCACGACACGTCCTGCTTAGTGTTTATTTCCCGGGAAATTGTAAGATTTTCACACTTTTTGTATTCCCGGGAACTACCACGCAGATACAAAAAATTATAAAATATAATTAAATATAATCCTGAAGACTGTACGAGAGTTATTTATCAAAGAATTTATTAATTGGCAATATGGAAAAACATGTAGGCGTGGTTTACTAACAGAGTTGCACTCACATCTGATCATGGATTATATCTAATTGATCTATGAGTATGATACGTGTTGGCAACTTGGTTGGTTAGTTTACTTCTTTTCCTCTTATGAAATCAACATAAAATTTGCATTATTTTAAATTAAATTTTATTATAATGTTAAGTAAGTAATTCAAAAAGTGACTGTGAATTACCTACTTAACTTTTGGAGAAGAGACTACGGGAAATTTGGAAGAGAAACCAATGACGTTGAACGAAAAATTAGAAAAAGCGATCCACTCAAAGACAAAGGTCCTACGTTGTTCAACTAGCCTGAGTTCTAGCTTGAGCAAGATTGTGAAGCAAGAATTACAGTTATTTGAATCAACAGGAAATCAATCATCAAGTACAGTATTATAAAACTGAGCCAGGCTCTGAAAACAATTCCTTCATCATCAAAGCAGAAAGAGCATTTTCTGTTGCAGATTTATTTATTAACAAAGCTAAGAACTAGACTGAGCGATAAGAGCATTGATTCCTTATGTTTCCTCAAATCATACATTAAGAATAAGTGATGTATATTTTATTTGTATTTTGTAGTTCGAATTGTGAATTAGTCATATATAAAGGAATATAAATTTTGGAATTTATTAATATTCTTCTTTTGTGTATTTTTTATTAATATTAATTATAAATAACTATTTTTTCAGATTTTGTTAAATTTTAATGCATTCCCGGGAATCCCGGGAATGGCTTTTATGTTCCCGGGAATGAAAAAAAGCCGGGAAATCATAAGCACTAGTCATGCTATGTGACTTTTTGTCGCTTATAACCCAGCAACTGCTTAGCCTGGAAACTTCATATATGACGCATTAGAATCATCATGAAATTTTCTTCCAATTGAGTACTTAATACAATACTCCACTTGAGCAGATTGTTTTATACATTCATTTATTTGGTCAAAAAAATAGCAAAATTCCCAATAAGATGTATTGGTGATCAAAATAGCTCTTAAGATATGCTCATGTTTTTGCCTAAAACCCTACTGTAACAATGTAATTTGGATAAAAGTTATTGTTAACAAATCACGTGACTTCTGTAGAAACAAAACTAATTGTTGTTCAATTTTAATTAGAGACGGTATAGACCCAATGCACTTTAGGGATGGTTGCTTCTTGCTGTTGTCTACATGAATTCATTCAATTGTTTTTCTGGTTAAGTAAGTGGACTAAAAGTTGTCCTTGCCAATTTGTCTCTCTATATAGTGGAAATTTTCTTTGCCATTTCTTTTTTCTCTGATTAGCATGCATTGGTGGGTCTTTATTTTCTCCCACTAGATGTTTTCATGACGGTTCTGACTATCATCCACATTTTTATGTTCAGACAAGTTTAACTTGGCATGTACTTGATTAATTCCTTTTGACTGCTTGGATTACTTATTAACATACACATACAATAATACTAACATTAATAGTATAATTGAAATATTTATTTTTCTGATTCACAATTATTTCTGAAAAAATAACGCCACAGAATGTGTTTTTCTGATCAGCCAAAATCAGACCAGTTGCCAACTTAACTGTATGTTTCTACTTACAGTTAGCTAAAGTTCCTGACAATGAATTAGAGCGAAAGATTTAAACAAATTAAGACTATGATTCTATGAATATTGTATTGTTTTGGGCACAAGACCAGAAAGTGCGGGAAAAAATTTACATAAAAATTTAACTGGTCTAATAAATATGCAAATATTTCAATAACTGTTGAAGATATTCAAAATCTGACGATAAATTTCATTCGATATACAGTAACTTTTTCGGCATCTTAAAAGTTAAATCGAATGAGACCAGAATGGTTCAATTTTGATAGTACTGGTAATAATAATAGAATAATAATTTTAAATGTGTATTATATGCAAATGAGGACGCTACACCCAAGTAAATTTTTTATCGTTTCGTGAAGATCTCAGGAAGGCGAATCAAATAAATTTGGTCGAAATTGAGCTACTGGAGCTGACTAATTTGGATTTGAAATTTTTGCTAAATTGTGTTAGGTAGAGATCAAACATGTTAGGTGCAGTGCTACTACACTGCCCCTGATTATATATACAGATACTTTGATGTGGAAACATTCAGATTTTTAAACTGCAATAAAATAAAATTTTATCATTTTATTTGAAAAATAATTAAATGATTAACAAATAAGATAATAATAATCAAATAATTAGTGATAATATATTTTTTTAATTATCTATTTAATATGGTATTAAAAAATCAAATAGCATACAAAATAAATTTCGGGATCAAATAATCAATAATTATTATTTTTATTTAAAAATCAGAAATTTTTATTTTTAAAATCAGATAAAAGAATAATATGAAAATTAACAATTTCAGAATGAATATAAAAAGTTATATTAGGAAAAAAATATTATAATTCAAAAATAACACTAAACTAAATGAAATATTTGCGGAACTTTGATGGAAAATATTAATTATTAACATATGCGAATTAATAATTCACATATTTTAAAATTATCTTTAATTTATTAAGTAGTAATCTATCTAATTCATTTAAATAAAGTTCAATTTTGAATCGAATTAGATTTCTATCTGAAAGTTTCTGTGAAGTTTCTTTTATTTTGACAAAATCAAATTTTTTCAAAATAATTTGCAAGAAATCTCAATACTAAGTTTCGTAAGAATGTTTTCCAACTGAGAACAAATAACAAATGTTATTCCTAAATATGATGATAATTAAAAACAATTATCAAAAATGATAAAACTCATACATATATAGTAATATTATATTAGAACATTAAATCCATTCATAACAAGACTGAATTATTAGAAAATTTATTCAAATAGAAATATGAATGATTAAAAATGATATCTACATGATTAATTTATTAAAATTCTATTGAGGATGAAAGGAAGTACATTCACATATAACATTGTAAGTGATATTAATTGCAAATTACTTAAAATTTATTTAGATTTCTTGATGTCATGTGTGATTAAGATGCTAATATTTATTTCTGCCCGAATACTTCTAACTTTAATATTATTTAGCATTATTATTAAGTTACACGATATTTTGACAAAATCAACAGATTATATTATAATTTGCGATGACTTATTTTCGAATTATTCTGAATTAATAATAAAATAAATATTAATAATTCATATTAAAATTATGATTAAATTTTAGTTTTCTAAAATTTAATCATAATTTTCAAACGATCTCGGATAATTTAAACCAAACAAAATTTTTTTCTATAATGTAATCATCAACTACAACTAACTTTTATTTTTTTCTTTCTGAAGATTTTTTTCATTAATAAAATTTAATTTATATCAGATAATAAATCTTTTAAATTCTTATTGTTTCACTTTAATAATGGAACTAATAATGCGAAAATAACAATTTTAGAATGAATATAGTAAATTATATTAGAAAAAATAATTATAATGCATTACTATATACAGTATTTCATCTCCAAATTTATTTATATTTAATCTCTTTTCCTCTTAATTTTTTTTTTTGATCAACTATATCTGATATTTTTATAATTCTATTATATTATTAATCCAAAAATAACACTAAACTAAAAGAAATATTTGTTTTAGTTTAGTGAAAAAATAATATCTAATGAAAAATATTAAATAATTAATTAATATCCGAGTTATTAATTCATATATATATTTTTTTATTTTTTTAAATAAATAAAAGAAAGTAATCAATATCAAATAACTGAAAAAAATAAAATAACCTCTAATTAATTAAAAGATATTTTTAATTAATTGGTGATTTTTAGTGTTTTATGTTGGAAATTTCTATAATACAATAATTAAATCTAATAAATTTCGAATGCATTATTTCTTTTTGGTCTTTCAGTTATTGTTATTTATTAGTATTTTCAGTGGTGTAGTACTAAAAAAGAAGTACTGGAACGCTATCTTCTTAACAAAAAATTGGTGTCAAATTGATAGACGAAATTGCAGAATATGTATGAGGAATGTGACGGAAGAAGAAACTTTCAGAGAAAATGCGAGGTCCGAGGCAACTAATATTTTTGAAGCCCTTCAAAAAGAAGACAAAATTGATAAATATACAATAGTAAGGATACAAGAAAAGCGAAAACATTGATAGAGAACTTCAAATTTTGACAAACATTGAAACTCGAATAGTATAAAAATATACAAATACTGTATATTTTTTCTGACATATCGAGTTATAAATTGAGGTCCCTAAAATCGTGAGGCCGAGGCACCCGCCCCTCTTAATCCCTTCTATGATAGCGAAAGTAAAGAAAGTGAGTGCGAGAAATTCGTGGAACCAATTATTCGCGCTAATCGAGGCCTACCTGTATGTATTTACATTAAGTAAAAAATGATCAAAATGAACTGAAGATGTTTTGGGATCACACACTTCAATTACTTATAATAACAAATAATAGTATAATAATTACATCATTATTTATTAATATAATAGAAGAATTAATAATTATTTAGATATTTGTTAATAATTTAATTATATAATTTTCATTTATTTTTAGTATTTATCCTTTCCTATATTGGATCTCTTGGAATTACTGCAGGGGCGCACAGGTTATGGAGCCATAGATCTTATAAAGCCAAGTTGCCTTTGAGAATCTTCTTGATGTTATTGCAAACTTTTATGCTCCAAGTAAGCACTTTACTATTCTAAAAATAAGAAATAGATATTGAAAAAATATATATGTTCCCAATAGGTTTACAATACGACTTTTATATTATTCACTTAGAATAACAATAAGTTAAAAATTAAATAGCATTTTTAATGAATCGTTGTAGGGAAACATATATGTATGGTGTAAGAACCATCGTGTTCACCATAAATACAGCGATACTGATGCCGATCCTTATAATTCTAAAAGAGGATTCTTCTTCTCTCAAATTGGATGGATTTATTTTAGTAAGCACCCTGATTTCAGAGAAAAATCAAAGACCATAGATTGTTCTGACTTAAAAGCAGATCCAGTAGTGAAATTTCAAGTCAGGTATGGTCATTTGTTTTTATTTTATTGCATTTCTAAAATTTCGAATAAAGCATAAATTACACTGATCAGCGGTTTAGTAAACTGACAATACTGAAAGTTATATTACTGAAGTGTATAACTGAGTATATAATATTGCTGAAGTAGGAATATATAATGTTTGAACAATATCAATAGCTACAGAGAAAAAATTTGTATTGTTTCAATGAATACTGAAAACGATTTCAACAGAAATTATTAAACGATATTAAATTACTATAAGTAAAAATAATATAAATAATGATAATGATAATTTATTATTCATGTAATACATACATATAATACATATATTTTTATATAATTAAATATTATTCATTTCAACAGAAATTATTAAACGATATTAAATTACTATAAGTAAAAATAATATAAATAATAATAATGATAATTTATTATTCATGTAATACATACATATATTTTTATATAATTAAATATTATTCTTTTTTTTTAGGTATTATATTCCACTAGTTATAATAATGGCAATTATTGTTCCCTCATTAATTCCTTACTACTTATGGGATGTCAGCATGTTCGGATGTTTCTGCACGTGTTTTTGTTTCTGTCACACTTTATCTTTACATGCTACAGGGTTAGTTAACAGTGCAGCTCATATGTGGGGATGCAGGCCATATAATCCATATATTCGACCCGCGGATAATTTAATTGTTAATATTCTTGTTGGTGGTGGTGGGTTTCACAATTATCATCATACCTTTCCTTGGGATTACTCTGCTAGTGAATATGGATGGAAGTTGAACTTGGCCACAATGTTTATCGATTTCATGGCTTGGATTGGATTAGCTTACGACAGGAAAGAAGTTTCTCAAGAATTAGTTATAAAATTCAAAAATAAATATAATTATAAAAATTGATGAAATTTTGGATATTAGAATGAAAGAGCATAAGAATCGTTCTTGGAAAATCTATTAAAGTAATAAAATTTATTCAAATTTTTGTTTGAAGAATTTTTAAATTTTTTAATGTATATTGTTTAAGATAATACGTATTGCTGGTGTATTAAAAAATAATAAATGTTTAAATATCAATTCATCAGAACAATTAAAAATTTTGATTGTTAAACATTAATTAAATTATAGCAATGCATAACTTTTCCTTTATACTAACAAATGCATTATCATATGCAATTAGGTTATCATATTAGAGAGTTTTTGCCCGGTTCTGTGGCCATTACGGTAAACGTTAACATCACATGAATGACCATCTGTGCTTGCGCGGTCTAACCGTAGGAAGAATAAAATTAAACGAGCAACAACAATTAGGTTATCATATTAGAGAGTTTTTGCCCGGTTCTGTGGCCATTACGGTAAACGTAAACATCACATGAATGACCATCTGTGCTTGCGCGATCTAACCGTAGGAAGAATAAAATTAAACGAGCAATATTATTTCTGGAGATATTGCGAGAAGTTTATTTGGGTAGCTTTATGACAGCAGAACGTCTTAGATTTTTCTGTGAGCGATGATCTTACTATTCTACATGAAATTATTGCTACAAATCCATATGAAAATCCGAAACTGTGGAAGGAAATCCCACAGAAAACTGTTACATCGTAAGGAAAAAACTTTTCTCTTCGAGCGGTGAAGGAACATGTTGTCGACTACTTTTTGAAATTCTGGCAGAGAGAAGATAGAATAAATTTAAAAAGTAAATTAATATTTCACATATAAAACGCAACGTCTTAAATTTCGAATACCTAAATTAGAAATCGCTTTAAAAACTAAACTAGCTAAATCGCTAAACATCCGTTCGCATCGCGTCGTGTCGCATCCATGAAAAGCTACTTCACAATTCTCAGATTCCAAAGAAATCGATGATCGAATTTTGTATCAAGGTCGAAGTTTTTCTTAGTAGTAAACTTTTCAAAAGAATTATACCCTAATAGTACAGATGATGAGATATAAGCAAAACATCTCGTTAGACGGAGCTTGTCATGGACGCGACGCGAACGATTGCTTGAATTCTATCGTCATTTTATTCATGCCACGTTTTAATATCAGAAAATGTTTTGAGAATATCACCCATTGAATTTGAGATATTCAGATAATTTCTCACAGTTCAATTTAATTTGCAGGTCAGGAACAGGAGTCTAATATATGAAGAAGCAACAAAATTCTACAGGAAATTTCAGACATGGCATTAAAAAAAAACCTAAATTAAATTTGCCATAATTCAGAAATCTTTTATAAAGATAAGTTTTCGCTGATTTAATATATTAATTTATATTAATTAAAATATCGCTATCCTCCACTCCATCAAATACAGCAACATTTAACAATTCTTCCATTGTTGCGCGATGCAAGAATTTACCGTTAAGGCTGGGTCTCACAGGCGTAAAACGCGACGTCAGTAAGCTGACGTAAATGCGTCGCGAACGAAACGTCGAGCGTAATGATGTTCAGATCGAAAGCGTACGACGCGACTTAAATAAACGACATCGTTTAGCTATTGGCTAATTACTGTGATATCATTTGAAGTTAGCTGATTCAACATGGATAGCTCATTATCATGATCGGACATTTTTTTTATCGTAAAGGAATCGATATTTTCTCATTTCTTCCAGAAATGCTTCATTATTGAACGCGCACATGGTATCTTCTTTACTCGCCACATTGAATTACGAAATAAAACAATCTTTCTTCTGATTGGAAGATGTCCAACGTACTCTAGGCACAGTGTATAAAGTTGAAAAAAAATCATATCTGGCGTAACGACGCAGCATCTAGCAATATACAGGAAGTGACATAATCAGCGTCGATACGCCGAGGTATTTACGTCACGTTTTACGCCTGTGAGACCCAGCCTTTAGGCTTAGTGATTTAATTTAAAAAACATATATTTAAAATATTAAAATCTTTGAATAATAAGAAATCATTATGTGTAACTTGTGCAATAATAATAATAAAGCTTTAAATTTATTTTACATCTGAAACATAATATTTTCTTTTGCTTAACTTATAATAAATTCACTTAAGGAACAGAGACTCTATTACATATATATATATATTTTACGATATTCTAACTTTACATTTTAAAATTTGGTGAGATAGATAATAAATAAATAAAACCTTTTTTCAAGTTGCAGTGATAATCTCTATCGCATTCTGCTTCTGACATTTCGTGGTTCTCTGTCGCGTTGGCAGTAAAATGTCTTTTCGCCATCTCTTCGCTGTTGCTGTCGTCTTCCGATCCACTAAATAATGTAAAATTATATCATATATCAGCAATTTATATATTAAATTTTAAATATGTTGAACGAATAAAAAAAGTATTCTTTCTTTATAAAATAATAATTTATTTATATCGATTTTTAACCGTACAAAAAAGAATTCATCTTAGGTATATGGAATGCTGAATAAATATAGGTCTTGGTAGATTTACCTATCGGTATATGTATCTCGAGAGTTATTCATAGAATTGTGTCTTCGTGTCTGTTCTGTAATCCTGTGGGTCTGATATCGCTCATGTCTATCCTCGTGATTTATCCTGTGGGATTTTGTGGGATCTTGTCTATTATCAGAAGCTGAAGGAACAAAATATACCATGTGAAAATCTTATTTAATCGCTTTATTTACTCTTAACCATTCGAATGAGAATAAAATAGCTAAAATATAATATTTAATAAAGTATATTATTACATCTTAATTTATATTTTAAGTTTTGATTGCTTTTTTTGTGGGTTTTAATGAAATTTCGCTAGACCGTTTTAAAAGTATGCAAATTATTTAAATTGTAATTTTATTTTAAGTTTTTCTTCGGTTAAAAATAATCATAAAACAATTTATAGAAAATAATATAATTATTTTTTTAATAAATTAAATAATACGATGTAAAAATGATTAAAAATGTTTTAATGGAAAATTACTTCACCTGTAAGATATTGTCCACCATCTGCAAAAACTGTCTGATAATCGTGGGAAACTGAAGAACATCTAGTCTGATTGCAAAACTAAAATAAAAAACAAATTATTACTTTTAAAAAAATAGTAAACTATTAATTCAAAGTAATTATAATTTATTGTAAAGAAAAACCTATTACGTCTTCTAATCTTACAAATCATTTTCTTAAATTATTAAATAAAAAAATAATTAAAAATTCATTTTTGTTTAAATGACTATTTTTAAAAGTGTATTTTAAATAAAACGAGATATATAAATAATTTAAACAATCATTTTGGAGTGAAGCCAGATTTTTTTAAATTTTATTTTTATTGTTTGCTTCGATTTAAAAAAAAAATTATTTTAGTATTAAAATATATACTTAGAGAGAATTTATTTTTAAAATATTAAACCGTACCTGTTTGGGAGGAAAAGGTACGTCGTATGTATGCTCTGGTCTATTCCCCACATGTCTTTGTAAGCTATTAGTTTGACCCGAAGACGATTCGCTATCTCCAGAATACATAGATATTCTCGTTGTTGCATAAGGAGAAGGATAATAGAGAGGTTCCCTTGGAGTTTCGTATAACTTCTTTCCAACAGAAGCCATAGAAATGCTATCTCCCTTTGGATCTGCACGGCGATCTGTAATGCAATAATATAAAAACAATATCACTTATTACCTAAGAAGGAAAGTTTCAAATGGAAACTACATTATGCTTCTTAAATTCAAATTCTATTAGATAGCAGTGTTTGTGATATTTTTTAGATAATTTTTTTGGATTATGGTTAAATCTACTTTATATTCGAAATTCTTTATTTCTTCTATCTGAATTTCTAATCTTAAAATTATTATGATAGCGGTCACTAATAAGAGAGAGAGGATTTAAAGTAAAAAATGATGATTTCTTTTTGGATTATGGTTAAATCTACTTTATATTCGAAATTCTTTATTTCTTCTATCTGAAGTTCTAATCTTAAAATTATTATGATAGCGGTCACTAATAAGAGAGAGAGAATTTAAAGTAAAAAATGATGATTCCTAAAAACGTTGATATTAAATTAATACCAATTTTAAAACCAATTTTCTTATGCATGGGCAGGGCCTTTCAGAGAAAATGCGAGGTCTGAGACAACTAATATTTTTAAGGTCCTTCAAAATGACAGAATTGACAAATATCAAGTGATAAGTGTACAAGAAAAGCTAGAACATTGATAGAGTACTTCAAATTTTGATAAACACTGAAGCTTGAACAGTAGGCTATAAAAATATACAAATATATTTTTTCTAGCATATTGACTTATAAATTGAGGCATCTGAAATCGCGAGGACCGGGCCAGCTGTCCCTCTTGCCCCCTTTGATAATTTATGTGCATGGGTATTAATAAAATTATTAAATATTTTATTAAAATTATGATTAAAATCACAAAGGATTTTAGATTTTAGACTACAATATCATAACTAATATTATAACATTGCACATTATTGATGCTTATATTTATTAAAAACGATATTCTTATGTAGAAATAAAGAATTTTCAATCTTCACACAATGTATATAAACAGCATTTAATGCATTTCAACATAACTTATTTAGCTATATTTAAAGGAGAACAAAGATTAAAAAGCTCTCTTATTTATGTGAGCATTGTCAGATTAAATTTGCAGAAATCGCTTGTTTCATGTGATGGAATAATTCTAACAAACTTAAATTTGCATAATGACATATTTGGGTAATTTTAAACATTGTAATATAGAATTAGCATCAGTATGTAGCTAATATGCAAAATAAAGAGCATTAAATGTTACTTATTTCTTAAGCCATGATTAACAAGATATTAGTAAACAAATATAATGATAAACAAAATGTTTATCCACATGCTAAATTGACATACTCTTCCATGTACTCAACAATTAAACATAATATCTTTACTGGATAAATAGCTAGCTTAAGTTGTAGGCAAATTCCATACTTATATTAATCCAAACTATAACATTAAATTTATGTAGACCTGTATTACAAATAGACATCCTCCGAACATATATGAGAAGACATTCTCCTCAATATTACGTTTCATTCTAAATTATTAAGTTTAGGATTAACGACATGATACTATCTATAATTCGCTCACTAATCTGTTATGATTAAATCTAATAGTTAACAATAATTTTCATATTCATATGACATTTGACTATATACACCTATCCAAATACATTCTCATATTATAATTTACAATAATTTCTGAGGGATCTTGCTCTCTTGCCATTAAAATAAACAGATATTAAAAATTTTTTCGGAATTTATAAGCAGGTGAATTCAACTAATATTCTTTATATTTTCCAGTACTTACTATTTATAATTCTGGAAAAACATCATTGTGCTCTCTCTTCAAGTAATATAAAGTTTATATTCAATATTTTTGTTATAAATAAGCAATTAGAAAATCCTGGATTGAGAAAGTTGTTGGCAGGTTTCTCTTTATAAGACAAAATGATTAAAATTTCGAGAGAATTCAAAGAATTCACAATTAATAATTTTCAGAATTTAATAATAATTAATCTAGAAGTATAAACATCACGAATAATTTAAAATAATTTTTCAAGTGTTATTATTTGATTAATAAACCAATTTATCATCTGATTTTTCCTGGTTATCTTCTCGATCAATATTGGAATCTGAAAATTTTCTTTTTTTGCCAACTGATTTAATCTTAATTATCGCATTTTTTAATACTTTTAAATTCATGTACATTATTTTTTTCCTGCTATTCGACTTATTTTCTCTCGGAATACGTTTCAGGAATAAAGTTTTCCAAAGAATTTACACGAAGACATTTTTCTACGGATATCTTAACAGAGAAGTTCTTGTGAATGCATGTCGGTGGTATTGTCGTCGAAGAAAAGGAGAAATTATTTATGGCAGTGAACAGCACAGTACGAGAGACAGAAAGAGAGGAGAGCGTTATAGAAGCCCATCAACTAGGAAGGTAGCTTCACATTGTGTTTTGGACCATTAGATCTAAGTGCAATATTCATTCTTCTCAAAGTCAGAATACAAGACTAGGAAGAGAGTGGGTAATGTAGTAATCGTTAAACGTTCTACGTCACGAAATTTGCGGCAACTTTACACTCACAGTTTAGAAATACGCAAAGACGAACGTAGATTTCTAACACCGTATGAAATTGTTTCTTATACATTAAGAAAGTTGGCAGTTTTCCCACAAAACAACAAGGCGTAAATTATCATTGCTCTGTAGATAAATATATTATTTTGAAATGTGAAAAATTAAAAAAAAAAATAAGTTCTCTTTGTAGGAAGTTGAATGGTTTCCGTGCCAACGCAAATCAGTAAAATTATGAAGCACAACTGCTGAAGTTTTTTTTCATTCGTCCCTAAGTGAGAAAAGTTAATGACTTATAAAGTGAATAACCTTTACAACGGCATAAAAGCAACGTTCTGTACTGTATATTTATAAAAATGTTTCCTTTGGCAATGCCGTCCGAATACTTTTGTTTTAATCTTATGCTTTGAAAACTTTTTTAGAAAGCGAACAAATTAATTTCTAAGCATTAATGCAACATAACTGATAAAATATTCTTTTAAATTGTTTCTTAAGTTTTAAAGTAATTGCTTAAGAAAAAAACCGCTTTCTAACGTATTTATTTTCAGACAAATATTAATTTATTAAACATAACATCTCTAATGATCTACCGCAATAATTAATTACCATGTATATATTTAGATAGTTCATCATGCGAATGAAAAACCAGCGTTTAAAGTAATTCTTATAAGAACATTTTTTATGAAATCGTTCGAAAATGAATTATGTAGAAAGAATACATCATCCAATCGAATATTTAAATTTATATTTTGATGCAGGCATTTTTTCCATGATATTTAATATAAAACTGAGATAAAAATATTCTGAGAATTCGAAGAATTAACCTTATATTCATTCGACCACTCATATGTCTGAAATATTGATTTAACGTACACTGAATATATTCAATACATATTTTACGAACCGTAGAGCGGAACTACACGACTTAAAGTATGACTCTATTCCAGCTTAATAGTCTCTCATTTGACAAGAATATGCATGATAACTAAAAAATGATTCATGACTAATTCGAATAGAGAGACAGATGAAAAAAAAGAAAAAAGAATCGAACCTGAAACTGCATCTGCTAGAGTATAATACAATTTAAACGAGTACTTAGATCAGATCGTCCAAGACATTACTTATACTATCTTCAGCTTTCACGCATCTCCGCACTATAAGCAATTCTGACTGACACGAGAAATGGTGCAATAGTTTAAATGCATCGAGTTATAAAGCTTTAACATCATCTAAGGTAAGGTTGCAACCATCATGCACTCTAGAGAATATTCTATAATGGACTGCATATCTGTATTTATTGAATATTCTCCGATATATACAGAAAGGAATTTTAAAATAAAATATTGTTTCAATGTGAAATATATATATCTACATACACGCACACACATATATAGAATATAATAAAATATTTACGCTTCAAATTTAATTTAAAACAGTTCGATTTATAAGGCGTTTTATATATTTTTAATGATTTTATATATATACAAGCATTTTTCTTTTAAGGAAACGGAGTTTTAAAAATCGGCGAAGATTCGTATCCATTTTACCTAATCCTTGGTTAATTATATATTACATCATCATCAGCGAGTGCTTCGGATAATTTATAATTTGTTCTTTCCAGTTATCCCGAAAATTCGGTAATTATTTTTTATAAAGAAGTATGTTCTTAAATAATACAAACTTTGTTAATAATAAAGAAATTTTGCTTAATAATTGCATTAAATTATAAAATCATTAATCGATCACTGACACATTCTTTTATTGCTGGCGTAGCTGGAACGGGTTTACTAGTATATAATAAAGCATAAGTTTACTTATTTTAAAAAATTAAATGTTCCACTTCTTAAATAGTTAAATTCTGTATATAATGTTGGAATTGCGCCACATTCTTTTATTGCTGGCGTAGCTGGAACGGGTTTACTAGTATATAATAAAGCATACTTATTTTAAAAAATTAAATGTTCCACTTCTTAAATAGTTACAATTCCAACATTATATACAGAATTTATCTAATATAATTATATACAGAACTTTTATTTAAAAACAATTGAGTGTACTTGTTATTCCTTTCATTTGCTATTTTTCATGTAAATTATTATAATTTTTTTATTTTATATTCTTTTAAAAAATAATTGCTCATCCTTTATTATATTTTACTACATTTATTAATAATTCATCATCTTGTCTCCGATACAAGTGAGATATCCTGCATTTTTTAAAATTACCAAATATAGTTATACCTTGCAATTACAGTGGTTATGTTGCAGACCAATACTGTAAAGTGAATTACAGCCGTTTTTCATTTGATAGTGTATGTAAAAGTCTAAAAACATATTTACAATATCATTAAGTGTGCAATAGCACTAGGCCTAAAAAACTCTGCAGGAAGGCCACATGGTAAAGTATTTGCTATTTTGGAGCCAGCTTCAGTTCTGGATATCAGCTCCAATTTTTCTGAAGGAGTCCAGGCCTGTGTTAATTTATGTTTTATATATGTATTCTAAGTATTATTTTGTGATCAATTACAGATAATTTTCCTTTTAAGATATACAATAAAAATATAGAATATAACCGAGAAGCAATGTAAAGCAAGATATGCCTGTAGAACTGATGACATGTGGCAGTATTCTAGAGAAGAGAATTTTATTGGTTCTTGATGAATGGAATGACATTAAACATGAACAGAACTTTTCTCTGTGCCATTGGAATTGCAAACAACTAGTATTCAAACTATCCTAATTTTGATTGTAGAATATAACACATTTATTTAGCAAAACAATGTATTTCTTGTTAAAGTAATTCATTAAACACAAAAAAGCACTGTCACTATATTTTATTGATTTCTTTCAGTGGGAAAAGGGAAAGGATCAACTTTCCATATCAAATACAATACATTGGTCAATCACATTGGCCTTTCATTAGTTATGACGGACTTTAATGTCAAAATAAAAAAAGCACTTTGACTGGTAACATCACAATTTACAGAGCTACTTTTACTGCATACTATACCTGAGGATATAGTACACTGTTGTTTAGAGTGACTGACTATAAAGCTTGTTGATCTTTACAATACATTCAACAGTTGGGTTAAGAATGCTATGGACAGTGAATGATTAAAAAAATTGTTGACCTATAAGACTGACTGTGCATCTTTTTATATTCAGCAAAATGAGCTTCTAGTAATAATAAACATTTTACTTTTGTGTTCAAAAATGAGTTGTGCATATAGATTTAATGAAGAGCTTTTGCAAAAAACTTTAATGCACTTCAAACTCTAAAAGTTGCAATTTTTCGTTGAGTATATTAGAACTTGTCTGTGAATTTAGAACATTTTCTTCTAAACTTAACCTGTCAATTTTATATCCAAGTCATTAAATATTTATAAAATTAATTCTCTATAAACTGATTTTTTACAGTCAATATTAGGCTCTGTAAGAAAATTTACTATTTGCCAAGAATATCACACCAAGCATTTTGTAATATGGAAATAAAATTAAATATCATGCATTATATTTTCAAATCCTGATAAATACAGTTATCAATCACAATAAAAAATACCACTACTATGCTTAATGCATCAATTTTCTATTTAAAAATGGAGTTTAAACACTGCACAGTTACATTAGGCCAATTGAGCAATGCTGTTTATTTCATTTTAAATCAATAAACTTAGTCATAAAATTATATACAAAAACTACTGGTATAAAATATATTAACAGTCTGTATTATTTAATACAAGCTGTCATTTTTTTGCAAAACTAACAAATATTAAGAATTCAATTTGTTTGGTGTTTAGCAAAATTCATATATTACTGTTCAAAAATATTAATTATGCAGTTTTAAATACCAAAACCTACAAAAACTTTATTAAATGATTTTTTTTACTTTTTTTTGGTGTGATATACTTTCTTTGGCAGACTGTATAACATTTACATATACTTGTATTTTGTAAATATGAATATGCCAAAAATAGCACACACTAAATTTTGTGTTCAATGTTATAGCATATGCTAACTAGCACCAAAATTTGACATTCTGTTCACTTAATACAATGTCTTTTAAAATAATACATTATATGTACAACTATTCAAAATCTTTAAAAAATTGTTTAAATTTTGATATATATATATTATAGATAAAATGGATGGGAATTATAATATATAACAAAATATAAAATTATTGAAATCTAATTTAAATGAGTTTTTCTACAAAAAAAAAAATTAAATTTTAGTAATGATTCTTGATTAATAACGGTGCATTTTAAAAATACAATATATATTTTGATCATTTTAAAGCAAAACAGAACAATTAGACATAAACAAAAATATCACAAACACACAAAAATTCACATCTATTTGTATGAAAATTTTCTTCTTCTATTTGGAGTCAAATATAAGGTTTTTTTTTTTTTTTTTTTTTTTTAAACTTCTTTGAATAGACATTAAATAAAACTGAAGATATGTTTTTTTTTTTTTTTTTTTTTGCATCATTTAAAAAAGAGGCACCAAGCCATACATAGCTTGCTTAGTTGACAAAATTTCTCTCACTCCTTTTTCTGAGTCCATTTCATATCATCCGTCCTTGGTTTATATCCCGTTAGGGATTCAATAATCCATTCCATTCCTGACCAAAAATGAAGTTTGTCAAGTGGATAGTTGAGCCAGCCAGTAGTAATGCAAAAGTAAGTTTCATGAGGTGCTACATGATGAATACGATGATGTAGACGAGGTAAAACTACATGCCAATCTTGAAGTAATGTTACCCACCGAGGTAGACCAAAATAAGTATGAGACCATTTGTGAATCTGAAATTAATAATTCATTTGCATTTAAATAATTGTAATCAATTTAAATATTAGCATAAGTTAATAATTAATATTCTCAGTAATGAATACATTAAACAACTAGAATGAAAAATGTTCTGATGGGGCATAAAAAAGTAAATATGATTTAAAAAACTAACATTGATAAAAACTTGGACAACAAGAGAGTTTTAATGCTAGAATCTTTTTCTGGGGATTTTTAAAAATTGTTTTAAAAATTTAAAACAATTTTTTTTAATGATTTTGACCATGAAGAATTTTAAAATATTTAAAATTGGTTGTTAATGCCACATCAGTGATGCATGTCGCCAAAATTCTGATATTAGTGCCACATAATTATACAGATAAAGGATTCTGGTAGGCTTGGTCACCTTGACATCAAATTGGGCAGACCTACTAGAAACTGTTATTTATTTAAAAGTTTTTTATTATCTATCATTAGTACTATGTTAGTACTGTAGATTGCCAAAGTTTCAACATTAGTGCCATGCAATTACACATTTCATAACAACTTTTAAAAAAATATATTATGCCATGTGATAGCTTGACAGAATATGATAGCTCACTTGTAGTTTAATCTTTTTATATTTGTCAGCATTTTCTTGCTATCACCATATTTGTTTCAAGCAACTGAAACAAAGATAAATACTATACAAAAGTTGCTAATTTCAGTAATTAAATTTCTGTTTAGTTGTACAATCGTATTTGCAATTTATTATTATTTCTAAAATTACTTCATGTTACATATTCTTACTTATATGTTTTAATGATAACATGTTAATTATAAAAAAATTTAGTAGTCTACATGATTATGTTATTTAAAAATAATGCATTAATTATTCAAAATTGTTTAGCATTATAGTAGTTAGGGCCAGCTTTCTTCGGGCAATTCGAGTCCTTACAATAGTTAAGGACTCAAGTATTATATATCAATGATATTTCTGATCTAACTAAATATTATAATAACTGTACTTTTCTGACTTTAAACAGATTGATGTGAAACTTTTAGCAAATGGCATTATGTTTCTTTTTTCTTCTTCTGTCTCACCACAACATAAGATTTCAGTTGCTCATTACTATTGTCTTATTAATAATTTAATAAACAACACTGATAAATCAAAAATTATAATCTTCAGATAACATAAAATACAAAAATAATAAAACTCAGATTTTATCTGAAACAAAATGATCAAGATGGTCAGTGATATCAATTACACCTTTCTGTATATTCCTCAAATAATTTTAAGTAATTATTTTACTTAATGCAATTATTATATTGTATGACATAATATGGAAAATATTAAATAAATTCATATTAAAAATCTCATCTTTTCTTGCTAAATTAAAAATCTCCAGTCTATTCATTCTGTTTAAACTTTTTAAATTTTATTATTTATAACTTTTTAAACAGGATGATTCAAAAAGGTTGTGCCAAAATGTAGACTTGTAAAGGATAAAATTCTAAGTAAAAAAAGTCATGTTTTTTTATTTGAGGCTCCATGTAAAAGATATAACTCATGAAAGTTTTGTGACGTCATTTCTGGTTAAATCAAAAATTATTTTTAAATTATGCTTATTTTGTATTTTAAATCATCTATAAATTTTAACTACTTAAAAACTATCCTAAAAAATTTATAGCATCGAGAACAGATTGTTTATTAAGGAATGTGAAATCACCAAATGAAACAGACACATGAAGTTTCTGAACAATACATACCAACATTTATTGTTAATTACACAAAGTTCAATATGACCACCATTCAGATGTTCCAGAACTGCATATGGTGCACGACATTTTCCATGGCAATGTACAATATATTGACATTGATTTATCTCACATGTAACATTATTCAATCTTTCAAAGTTGTAATATTGGGAACATGTCTTAGTGCAGGCATTGGCAACTGGTTTGTTATTAAGGATGCAATAAAAATTTTTAAAACCACTAAAAAGCAAGTATAAGTTTTTTAATTGGTATAACGTTTTCGGGCAATAACTGCCCCTCTTCAGTACCTTACAATAAGCATAAAGTTTTAAATGCTTATTCGCCATGTTTACATTGCTTCTCGAAAGTCGTTGTTACCAGTTTGAGGCTTGGATTCCACTCTACCTGAAAACTGAAACGAGAAAAGTTATGTTTCAGATTTCTGCTTAAGCTCCACATAAACATAAATAAGTCGACAGAACTTTACAGCACAAGCTAGTGGTAGAATTTAACTGTTTCGACTGACTGACAAACATGATCTTCAAAGTTCTATATTTGATTGTTAGTGTGGAAAGTGAACGAATGTAATTTAATTAATAGGATGTTTTATATACAAAACAATAAAAAATCTAAATATTTGAGAATTCTACCAAGCTTGAGAACGAATATATCGTCGTAGGGAGAAAAATCACGTAACTTCGAATGGGGAAAATCACGTAACTTCGTAAAAATAAGTCGTAGCTTATTTAAGTTATTGCCATTCGATTCGGAATGATAAGATACATCTAAAATCATTTAAAATATCCTATTTTCCATAAAAGTTTTGCAGAAAATCATAAAAAAATGTGATTCTGAGTCCCAAATTTGGAGCCCCATAACTTGAGAATGGAACTTTTGCCCCACATGGGATCTTCACCAGTGTTATATCAAAATGTCTAATTTTTGCATGAAATTACAGTGTTATATCAAAATGTCTATTTTCTGCATGAAAACACAAATTTGTACTATTTTCTGGTATTTTTGTTGAAAATATTAAAGTACTTTTATGTTAAAGTCCTTTAATGCTTAACGTAAAGTACTTTATGTTTTTGTGTCTGTAACAGGTATTAGTTCTGTTAAATTATACTTTCATATATATATTTAAGAGCAAATTATGATATCTCACATAAATGTAATTTTTGATTAAATTTACGAAAACATTGCTAAATCTAAAAATTGACATTGCATAAAATTTTCGAAGAAATGTGACTCAGATAAGAACCAAAAACGAAATGATATGCTATACGCTCTTCCTGTTTTATTTAAAAGAAAGTAAAATAACTGAAATTAAAAATTCCAGTTTTTATTCCTCCAATTTAAATCTAAAAGTAGAAGTAAATTCGATTCATTTTATCTAAAAAATTTAAAAGAAAAATTTTAGATATGTTACAGTATTCGATTTTGACATTCTCAAAAGCAAAAAAATAATTTGCTTTTATAATTTTCAAATTTCAATTTATGATTTTAAAGTTAATATTACGTTAAATCGTAATGTTGTCTAAATAATAAAAATTTTAAACTTATTTTAATTAATTAATTACTATTGTATAAATATATAAAATTAGCTACTTGTTTACAGGAAAGCTTCTTATAATTAATGATGTAGTCGGATCTAGTTAGTGTGGGGCCCGATTGGAATATTTTTCGCGGGGTCCATCAAAATATGGCTTATATGTATAAATAAAATAAGTAACATTTATAAATAATAAACACCCATTTTTGTCTGCTGGATTGGATACGTGGAAACCTTTTCACTCTGGAGGACCCGGGTTCTAATCTCGAATCTAACCCTTTGAAAATATTTATCATGATCATGAAATCGGGCCCTCCCGTCGATCCCTGTCGTTCACAATCCGGCTGATCCCTCCGCAGTGATGGACAGCATGCGGAAGGACTTATTTCGCCCCGTCAATTATTATTCTTATATAAAGAAAACTGGCGTCATCTGATGAAAAAAAAAAAAAAAAACGAAATTCGGGGATCGCAGAAATTTTAGCAAATGTTTTAATTCGTATTCCTAGTTTATATACCTCTATACCCAGTATCGCGAAAATATTTTCTCGGGGTAAAAGGGGCCGCCAAGTGGAAAAGTTTGAGAAGCGCTGAAGTCTATTCTATCCGTCTTTGTAGAATCCATCAAAACCAATCACATTCGAGGAAGGATATCCAACACGGAGGACATCGAAGGAATTATTTTGGCAGTGTAAGAAAATCTTTGTTTATGGGATAAAACAAAAAAATGAATACAGAAACAGTTGCAGCAATTAATTCATATAGTAAATTTCTAATTACTTTTTGAATTTCGCCATCGATTTCTTTTTGCAAATATTTTCGACCACTATTCTACCACTGAGTTGCTCGTCTTTCCTTTTTTGATCTAAAATAAAACAGTAAACTGCCAGTTTTAATTATAAGTTCGAACAGTAATACACATTAAAGAGATTATTTCCTTTTCTTTAGCCTTTTGCTTATAAACTTGTTTGTGATTGGCTCGCTTTCGAATTTTTATTGTTTTAACTCATTGGCTAGACGAATGAATATACGGATAGTAGTGTGAAAACTTTTGACGGAGTTGATTACGAATGACGGAGAGACGGAACGTAGCTCTAGTGGGAACCAACTCTAAACAAATTGTTTAATAATTTCTCATTATTATTTCTTAAGGCAAAATTTTTTAATTGATTACTGTAACTTGAGCTTTGCTCTGACTGCAAAGATGCATTCTTCAGGCTCTTCATTTTCACCTGAGGAGTCACTATTATCACTTGTCTTTGTATCTCCCTTTGCTTTCTTAATTATTGTCTGTCTTCCCAGTCATTGTCAATAGCATCAGATGTCTGCAGGTCATTGTCAAAATTTGCAAATATTTCTAAAGGAACTGAACCTAAAATCGGTTGTAATTCTGTGACTATGGGTTCATCCAATGCTGGTTCTTCTAACGTTGATTCGTCTGCACTTGATTGAATTAATCTACACTTTTCAAAACATTTTTTATTGTTTCTGTTTTTACCTTGTTCCATGAATAATTTAAAAAATAAATTGCATCAAGTTTAGTTATTTTTTTTCCAAGTTCAATGGCATTTTCACAATTTTCTATATTGAATAACAAATGTCATAGCAACTTTTTCCTATAATTTAATTTTACATTTTGTATTATTCCTGCATCACATGGTTGAAGGTGGCTTGTGGTGTTTGGTGGCAGAAAAACCAATTTTGTATTTTCTAATTCAATAAATGGATGAGCAGAGCAGTTGTCTACAAACATAATTATCTTTCTCTGCTCATGTTTCATTTTTCTGTCTACCAGAGTTACATATTCCTTGAAAATGTCACTAATCATCCATGACTTTTTATTCCACCTGTAAGTCACTGGTAGACTTTTAGAAGATTTGAAGCAACATGAGCTTTTTGATTTTCCTACAACTAAGGGTTTTAATTTTTCTCCTAAAGCACTTGCACCTAGCAATATTGTTATGCATTCTTTTGCCTTTTTACAGCCTTCCTTTCTGTCATTTTTAATAGTCGTGGATTTTTGTGGCAAAGCTCAAAAATATAGACCTGTCTCATTTGCATTAAAAATGTCTTTGAGGCATATCCTTCAATCAATGAAGGCAGTCATTTTTTCCAATCTTCAATAGTTACTAGATTTACTGTGGCACCTTCTCCTGAAAGTGCAACAAAGGAAATATTGTGTCGTTTTCTAAAGGCTTCTAACCAACCATTAGAAGCTGAGAAATCTGTAAAACCTAATTCTAAACTAAGCAGTAGGGCTTTTTCTTGGATTAAAGGTCCAGAAATTGGAATATTTTTTGCTCTTGCATTATAAAACCATTCGTAAACTAAGTTGTTTACTTTCTCATAAGATGTTCGTCGAGGTACAATATATTTTCTCACTGAAGAACTGCCACTTTTCCAAACTGAAATAATGCTATCTTTGTTCACAACGATGTTTTGTATTTGCATTTTACCAACACCAAACTTTGCCGCAATATTACGAGAAGATAATCCTTTATCATGCTCACTTAGTACTGAAATCTTCTCTTCTAATATTAGAACTTTTCGTACACTTTTGGACATTTTTAATGAATCAGAATGCAAAATAACTTAAAACAACGTTAGAAATAATGAATGCAGCAAAGATTTATCAACTACTGTACTACACGGACCACAGAATTAAGTATTGCCAACTAGCTAAATGTATTACGACGTAATTTTCTTATTAAAAGTACAGTACGTATTTAAAATAATTTATAATATAGAATTCACATGTATTAATTTAATTTAGTCCTTAAATAATTTTAATAAAATACATTCAATATTTTATCTATTTTTAAATGGTCCAGTACAGTAGTTGTATTGAAAAATCTGTTGTTGCCACCATCGGTCATCTTGTAGACATGTAGTATAAGCAATCGCAAACAATACTCTACAGTACGCAGAAATTTGAACTTCAATGTTATTACTGTAATAAAAAAATAAAACATCTATTGCATTGATATAATTGATTTTTTTAAAAGTGATGTTGATTTAGACTATTTGTTTCTGCGTCTTTCGCTTACTCACAATAACGGGAACAGGACTTAATTAGGCTTAATGCTGTGATAGTGACTTAATTTAATTCGGTACTTATCATGATGAAATAAGTAACTGTACATATTCGGGGTAACATACAGTATATACAAGCAAATTCTTCAACTAGTGTGCCAACTAGGATATAAACTGGTCATATAAAAGCATATTTTAGTTGGCCGCTGGTCACGTGGGACAGGTGGCCATTCAATGCAGTGTCATTAACATTGGAAACTCTTTCATTCCAAACAAACATGTTCTTATATTACAGGTGGTCACTGACTGCAGGGGTCTCTCAAGACAGGTTTTACTGTAATAATAACTGCGTTAGACCAAACCCAGCATTGTTCAAAACCACACTATACAAGGTATTCCTGTATAGATGTGCAATCTTTATGAAAGAAAATGTGCAAGAACTTAAAAATAATAAGATTCTAACATGATTTTTCATATGGTTTATTGTATTATTTTTGTCGATTTTTTATAGGTTTGGAACCAATCTTCTATTTTTCCATAAATACAGTATATTTTTTTTACATGCATTCTTCGGGAATGTATCTATTGTGTAAAAACAGAATTAAGTTTACATAAAATAACACAAAATCAAATTAATTAAAATTACATGTAATTGTTATTATATGCATAAATTTAATGCAGAATTTATGCATACACATGTATATTCTTTCTTTCTTTCAAACAAAGCAATAGAGAGTGTACTCAATGGTTTTATCCTTGAGAAAGAAGAATATAGTAGTAGAAGAAAGGAAAGAATAAGAAATAGAAGTAAGCCTCCTACCAGAAGGAGTGTGGTAGGCCACTAGATGGAAAAGAGAGAAGATCAGCCAACGGCTCCAAGAGGGTCAGGCACTCCACAGTAATACATAAAAGGCAAAAGACCACAAACAATCTAAAAAAAAATTGGAACACAGGCCCAAAAACTGATGCGCAGACCAGAAGCACAACAAACAGACTCGGAGAACTTGTCTGAAACAGCAGAGTCCACACCGCACACACAGAAGGACTCCCAACAGAAATCCAGCAGAAGCAGAAGACGAAGAACTCAGGGAAAACTTGTCCCACGAAGAACGATGAGCAGTCACAAACACAGAAGGTGGCAACCACTACTGAAGCACTACAGCAAAGACACCACAGAGGCAGAAGTCTTCACCAAGAAGAAAGTGGAGAACTTCCTTGAATGGTCCACTACACAGAAGTCCGCTGAAAAACAAGAGCAGCCGAAGCAGGAACAGAACACCATAGGCAGAGGAAGCAGTTCCACACCACAGAAAAAGCACCACTTAGTGTTCCAAACTTAGGGACAAACTAAGAAAGAGCAGAATCCCACAGCACAAACACAATTCTGAAAAACAGCAGCATTGACACAATTGCACTGAAGGAATAGGATTGGGTATGTAGTCCAGAAGGCCCTTAAAAATAGTCTTGTCTTTGATTAGTTCTGATAAATCACAAGGTCAGTTAAGACCCGAATGAAAAACAAATAGTCTTGTCTTTGATTAGTTCTGATAAATCACAAGGTCAGTTAAGACCCGAATGAAGAACTTTATGAAGAAGGGCTTCCCTTTGCATGTCATAAGTGGGACAGTCAAATAAGTAATGCAAAACATCTTGAGTTAAGTTGTTGTCACAACTACAAGCTTTATTATTACGGATGTGAAACCTCTGTAAATATGTATTGAAATTCTCATGTCCTGTAAGGAACTGGGAAAACTGGAAACTATTGGTAAAGTGTTTAAATTTCTGTCTTTGTAAGACCGAAGGAATAAACTGATGAGTGAATCAAACTGTCTCTCCTCCGTCCCACTCCCTCTGCCACATACAAAATAGAATTTTGTTTAATATTCCATTGATGAAAGCCACTGGGACTTTGCAGAAGGAATCATGAGATAGGAATGAAGCACCTTTCTTAGCCAAGTGGTCAGCCCATTCGTTATCCTTCACTCCGGAATGTCCTTTCACCCAATGGAAAGTGACTTCAGGGTAAGATTGGATTTTGTTTAATAACTGTTTGATAATATTAATTTGCATGTATTTCGAATTATTATTGTTTATCATTTGTAGAACTGTCCTAGAGTCTGAGATAATATGGTATATGCACTTCACTGAATTAATATTCTTGATATATTGAAGAGCTTTGGTGA
Organism: Olivierus martensii; assembly: GCA_000484575.1. NCBI lineage: Eukaryota > Metazoa > Arthropoda > Arachnida > Scorpiones > Buthidae > Olivierus > Olivierus martensii. The sequence goes on along the minus strand of AYEL01066822.1, from coordinate 19,751 downwards.
TAGCCAGCTGCTCTGACTGGCTAATGCTACAATGCTGGGATACCCTGTAGTAAGCTTGGTATTTTACTCTATTGTCTTTTAGAACCACAAAAGCAGCTCCAACATAAGGTCCTGATTTTGATCCATCTGTGAAAATCTGGTAATCTGAAGAGTTCTCAGATCAATGCTGATTTGATATGGTTCACTAGGATGCAAATTTAATTCTTTGATTTCCCAATCAACACCATTCTCCTTGAGAATATTAACAAGATTGTTGCATTGAGGTGGAAGGTTATTCACTAGGCTATTAGGATTCCAGTCTGTATTTAAAATACGATCCATCCAAACCATTTTCATAATCTTGAGATGAATGGGAATAATGTTTGCCATTACCAAAAGAGAGTTGTCCTGTAAGACTTACAGATTGAGATAGCAGCGATCCGTTGAATGGAAATAAATTTGCGGGGAATGTGTATTTTGTTGATAGTCTCACCCCAAACTTGAGCTCCGAAGTTAGGATGGGTTCAATTGCACCTGAATAAATGGTTTTCATAGCATTACTAGAAAGCCCCCAATTATTTCTAGAGATCCCTCGGAGAGCATTAAGGACTTTTAAAGCTTTATCAGAGCAGTATTTTTTATGTTCAATCCAGCTAAGTTTATTATCAATCTTAAAACCAAAGTATTTCATAAACAAAACTTTTATGCATATATATAAACAATATATGAAATACAAATGCATTTTAGATGCATTCTAGTATGGGCACATCTGAAATATGCTGTAGGTGCCATATTGCTGACCCCTGTCCTAGAGATACAATGCTCTTCAGGAAGCCCCACAGCCAAAAATCAAAAGGATTGAAATCAGGTGATCTTGGTGGCCATGCCATGGAAAAAGTATGACTAATGATTCTACTGTCAGAGAAATGTTGCCACAACACACGCTTACCTGAAGTCCGATGTGGGGTGGTGCACCATCCTGCATAAAGATGGTCGAATTGAGACATCCTCTTTGCTGCAGTAGTGGAACCATAAAGGTCTGTAGCATATCAGCATATCTGCATGCATTGATGGAACAGGTCACTGATCCACAAAGGCAAATTGTCTCATAAAAGTACAGGCTGATGATAAAAGATGCTCTAAAGCTGCACCACACTGACTTACAGCAAGTAAACAGATGTCTGCAGATACACGTGCAGATTATTCACAGCCCAAAAGTGGCAGTTGTGTGTTAATATCCCTGTTCAAATGAAAGTGCACTTTGTCACTCCATAAAATCCATCATGGTCATGCTTCATCCACTTCCATGCACGCTAAGAATCTCAATGAAAACCCAAATCAGATGGCCACATCACCAGGGTGCAATTTTTATACAGGTCTGATTTTATAGGGGTAAAACTTCAACATCTGACATACAATTTTCCACACCATTGAGTATAGGATATCTGTTTGCCAGGATATTGCCTGTGCACTACTGGTACTCAGGACATGTGTCTTCTCCTGTTTCACAATAATGGTTTCAACTTCTTCTACTCATTGATGAGAGATCACTTTGCATCCCCAGCCTGATTGCACTGCTAGTGTTCCAGTAGTTTTGAATCGGTGAATCATTTTCTGTAAGTTTGTTATGATCATCGGTCCTCTTCATAATGTCCTCTGCCAAAATTCAACAAAGGGCAGCATTGGCATTTTCATTCCAATGATAATACAGTTTGACTAACAAAGCATGGTCATATAAGTTAATAGCCATCGAATGGCGATTTGTCTCAGACTGGTGTGAATCTTCCCAGCCCATTGTTTTATTCACATGAGCATTTTACACAGAGTGCAATTAGGCAAATTAGTGCATTTTACTTGGTCAACAGTACGACAATCCCCTGTTGGTGATTTTTGGTACTAAATTTGTTTTTAGTAAATTAAGATAAAAACACTAGAACTTTCTAGCAGTTAAGAACGATTTATTTACAGTTTACTAAAAATAGACTAAGAAGCAGTTTTTCTATTCTAACAAAAATTTGTTTTCTTTCAAAATCAAACCCAATGTTCCAGTGTTTAAGTCCACTGAATTTTGTTATGTTTCGTCCAATACACACTGTGCTAGAGGGCTCTGAACACCTCATGTTATTTTATGTTCATCCAGTACATCTAATTGACTGGCCCTTAAACCTCCAATTTAGATAATGAAATCTGAATAAAAATAAACTATAAGCCAAATAAGATAAACTATTTTTCAAAAATGTTTTGAATAAAAAATTTATATTACATATTTGACTTATAGTTTACTGTTATTTAGTATTTACAGTAAGAAGTCTTACTTTAAAATGAAATCTGATTGCATTGAAAAGTTTTTTGGTTATTAAAAAATAGCATATATATAAAATACAAATATATTTGCATTTTTATATACAAGTAGTAGTGATTGTGCTCAAGATTTTTGTCTTGAGAAATCTTGAGATTTATACGAATTCATTCTCAATTCTCATGAATTTTTTTATTATTATTATTATTTTATACAAATATATTTGCATTTTTATATACAAGTAGTAGTGATTGTGCTCAAGATTTTTGTCTCGAGAAATCTCGAGATTTATACGAAAATTTCATTCTCAATTCTCATGAATTTTTTTATTATTATTATTATTTCAGGATTCCAAATTCTCAAGAAAAATTCTTATAAATCGCAAGAATTAAAAAAATTCTGCAAATTCATATCCTAAAAATTTCAAAGCAATACATTAATTATTTTGACTCTGTGACATCTTCGAGTCAATAAACTAAGCGAATAAGTTATATGATTTATTCAAGTCACATCTACTAACTTTATACAGTGGGTAATCGGTTAACGAACATAATCCGTTCTAAGATAATGTTCGTTAACCAATCATTGATTTACCATAGATTTTTATGGGAATTAATTCATTCTGGGGACCCAAACAAAATAAATAAAAAATTATATAATTTCTTACTACGTTTATTTATATGTAATAATCATAATATATAAAATACATAGTCTTGCATTTTCATCTATGATGTTTATTTTCCGTTAAAGATTCTGTCCAATGTCGATTGCTTCTCTCTCTTCAGGATTTTTCAGACATGATTAATAGCATTGTTGTCGTACAGATCCCAAGCCTATTGACTTCATCTTGGTATGGGTGCATTCTAAGATAAATATTGTAAAATCTCTCTCTTACCTTCTTTAATAAATCTTTGATTTGTTTAAGCCTGTTGACCTTAACCTGGTACGGGTGCCATTCTAACACCAAAAAATTGTTCTCTCTCTTACCTTCTTTAATAAATCTTTGATTTGTTTTATGTTGTCTTCGTCTCTCTTACCTTCTTTAATAAATCTTTGATTTGTTTTAAATTGTCTCTGAGCTCTTACCTTCTTTAATAAATCTTTGATTTGTTTTATGTTGTCTCTCTCTCTTACCTTCTTTAATAAATCTTTGATTTGTTTTACATTGTCTTCACTCTCTTACCTTCTTTAATAAATCTTTGATTTGTTTTACGTTGTCTCCTAACCTGGTATGGGTGTCATTCTAAGACCAATCTTGGTATGGGTGCATTCTAAGACCAAAATGTAAAATCTCTCTCTTACTAACTTGGTATGGGTGCCATTCTAACACCAAAAATTGTAAAATCTCTCTCTAACTTAATAAATCTTTGATTTGTTTTAAGTTGTCTCTGAGTTCATTTTAATTAATAAATCTTTGATTTGTTTTACGTTGTCTCCAAGTTCATTTTAATCGTCTTTGATTTGTTTTACATTGTCTCCAAATTCATTTTAATTGGGAAAAATTTGATTTGTTTTAAGTTGTCTCCGAGTTCATTTTAATCGGGAAAAACTGTTGTTCTCCCATCCTTACCCATATCTCCATAAACGCGCAAAACATAAGCCTGTCATTCCGTTCGGTTAGTTAGGCCACCATATCCTCATGAGATATTTTTATCTGATGGTGGCTACTTAAAGAGCTCATCACAGGCTGGCCAATATCGATGATGGGGTCAAGCAGATAGTTGAAGGATGAAATTCAATGGATCGGGCACGTTCGGTTAGTTAGGCCACCATATCCTCATGAGATATTTTTATCTGATGGTGGCTACTTAGAGAGCTCATCACAGGCTGGCCAATATCGATGATGGGGTCAACCAGATAGTTGAAGGATGAAATTCAATGGATCGGGCCTGGACCCCTCCTGAAAAATTGGGGGAGTGGGCCTGGATCCTCGAGAATGGTAAGCCACAGCTTTACCATGTGGCCACCTGTCATTCTGTCAGTCCGTGGGTCCCACAGTTTGTTCTGTGAAATGTTCATTATCCAAACATAAAAATCTTTTGCAAAACTATTTAGATAATGAACACTTCATTAACCGATCACCCACTGTATTTTAAAAAAGAAAATTATCTGAATTTAATCAGAAAATAATACTTAAAATCGGCATGTAAACTTAAAATAATACATAGATCAATAAATTGTAAAAAATCATTCATTTTAATTGCAATTTTAAAGATTTCTATTATTGTAGACCTATCATATGCCATAGGCAGATTTGTGATGTTTACATAACAAAGTCAAAACAAATATCTGATTTTTACTCATTCAGCCACCAGAGTAACAATTAAGTCTAATGACATCTATAATAAATAGGAAATACAGTGTAATGTGATGTGATATAGTATTTCAGAGGATATGAGTGAATAACTAGCCCTCAATCATTCCCAAAAGCTCCCATCTTCACTCAATGGTCACGACTATAGAGCTCTCTTAGAAAATTACATAGCTAAAATAGAAGGGTCTGTTGGTCTAGAATCTCTAGATAGTCAAATATAGTGACGTGTAAAAAATAAGCAGTGATATAGACTAAAAAGCTGATATAGGTCTACACAAGTTTGGGCACAAAAATTCCATTTCTGAAATTTTTGTAACCAAACCAAGACTCACTTAGCAGATAAACAAATAGACTGTGTATTGAAAAGATATTTTAATAAAAACTCAGCAACTGTAAAACAAATATAATTATTTTTTCATTATTATTGAAATGTGATCTATTTTTAATATAATTAAAATATTAAATAAAAAAACAAATATGAAACAACCCAATATTATTTGTTTTTTTTTGCATGATTTTTTTCTGCCTCCATTTTGTTTTTATCCTTATTAAAAACAGGTATTTTTTTAACTAAACATTTTTATTAAAATCTTGAGATTCTCAAGAATTTTCAAAAGGGAATCTCGAATCTTGAGAAATAAATAAATTACTAATTTGGGAATTCCCAAATCTTGAGAAAGCAAAAAGTTTGAGAAAACAATCACTAACAAGTAGTTCTCAGTTTACAAGTTCCTGGATTTGCAAGTTTATTTTCAAATATGAAGTATCAAAAAAAGTTGATTATATGAACATTAATTACAAAAAATAAATGTTAAGCATTCATAAATAGATATAAAACCATGTATGTAGCTACACAATACAGATAGGCCTCGATTAGTGCGAATAATGGGTCCCACGAATTTCTCACACTATTCAAAGTATTAACTATATGTAAAATATGGTAATTGGTTCTTGCTTTGTGAGATTCCGGCCATTAGCCAACCTCACGATGAATAACCATAATACTAACTGTTTAAGAAATATTTATTTTCATATTTTACATCGTTGTTCATCATCTAAATTAATAACTTACCAGGAATTGCGTCTCATACCATCATCAAACCAACCGCCAAATCAAAAGCGGAAGTTGAGTGCCGCTTTTATGTCGCTCAATCACATCCTGTTTTTTGCTCTAGCATAATCACTAACCTTTTCTTTTTTTCATTTCCTGTTTTATCTTCAAAAGCGTTCTTGCTTTCCATCTTCAGCGTTACATTGACTTACAAAGAACGTAAAAGAATATAAAAACATAATAACGTTCTTTTATATTTTTTTATATTCTTTTACGTTCTTTGTAAGTTAGTGTAACGCTGAAGACGGTCTAGTAGATAGACCGAAAGTACTTATTTGTTAAATAAAATACTTTTGAAGTCACTACTGCCAAGTGTGCTGTATATTTAGTTATTAATTATTTTTATTTTTTAAAAACTATGAAAAAGTTTAATATAAAAAAAATTTCATTAATCATCAAATAAAAACACCAACTATCAAATTTCATTAAATTAATTTGTAAAAAAATTGTGCACATATTGAAGCTAGATAAAAAAAAATCTGATTGGAAACAGTTAATATTCATAATTTCTGGTTCATATTATGTTTAAAAACAATTGCAAATGATGTAACTGAAAACAATGTAAATTGGGAATATGAAGTTACATTTTCTCCAGGAACTGTAAAAATATAAAATAATCATCAAATTTAACTCAAAAGCATTTAGAACTGTCATAGTTTCCTGGGCATCTGCCTATGGAAAATTAACCTTTTGCACTCAAACGTCTAGCTATGCTAGACACGCCTTGCTCCGTCTTGCGGTCCAATGCCTAGCTATGCTAGACAAAATTTAAGACCCATAAACTTCGTAATTATTTATCTGTATTATTATTAAAACCTTTCCTGTTACTCGAATTTCTAAATATTTAATATTTTAATCCTAGAAATAAATTTGAAATATTTTAAGCATTAAATTAAATAATAGAATATCTCTCTCTGCATTCCTTTAATAGTTTAACAGAATTTTAAACATAATTTCGCAAAATTAACTTCGTCTTATATAAACTGTTATACTCTTCTATAGACTCTCATTAACGGATTAAAAGTCTAGTCCATGTTGCTGTTTCAGTTCTAAATGATGCGAAAGGTATTTAATAAATCATTTTGAATCGTTTTCCTACAAGTTAAGATCATAAATTATTTAAAATCTACCGAATATGTCGGATAAATCTATGCTGAATTAAATTTTATTATAAAGTTGAATAAAATTTTATTACAAAACTCTTTACACGAAGAGAGTTTAGTCGATGCATTTACTTTCGCAATTTGGCATATGAATGTCGTCGTCACGTTAACTTAAATAAACCTGTTTAAAAATTAATAATTAATTATAATATATATTTAAATTTGTTTGTATCTCAATATTTCTTCATTCTCTTATAAACAATTTTTATAATGAACCTGTAATTGTTGTTATAGTAGCATAAATATCATAAAGAAATTTAGTTTTATTGTCGATTATTATTAAGGTTGATTTACAAGTTTTTTTAAATTAGTATCATAAATTTCATTTAATAATATTATTCATCATTCAGTTATACCTGACGACAGCATCAGAAGTCAGTATTGAATCTATGGGAGAATATAGTCCATAGAATTAATACTGATCTTCTGATGCTGTCGTCGAAAGTAGGTATTAATATTTAATTAAGAATTCAGTGAATAATTATAGATGCTCTTCCTTAAAAATTAAGTATCGATGTTTCTTATCAATATATTAACAAAATAATGAAGTTCTTGATATCAATAAAATCACCATTGATGTTACTGTTTAGACTGTTAACTAATGAAGATTTTAATATATATTATACAGTACTTAGTAATTTCAATTGATGCTTCCTAGGATAGTGATTAATTATCAATGTTCTAGATATTAATAATTAATTACGGATGCTTTTTTTTTTTTACTTTACCAAGTAAGCCACCATGCTTCCTATTGGATAATTAAATAAAATTCTTCTGATCACGTATTTATGTTTATGACGAAAATATGATATTTGATGGGAGGATAATATTTTTTCTAATATTAATTATCGATGTTCTTGACACTGATATGAAAAATGGAGCATTTAAGGAAACTTTTAAATTTTTTCTCCTTAACATAATGAATAAATAATAACATTTGTGAAATCTTTTATCTATTCGCCTATGTTTATGGAATATTTATGGTTTTTTTTTTCGTTTATAATTGATCTTTATTACTATTTTATAATTAAATGATTATACTTAATACGATATTATTCTTAAATTCGATTTTTTTAAGAAATAATTGCGAGATGAACATTTTAAATCAATTTTGCTAATGCATTATAACTGAGTAAAAAAATAATAAAAAAATGATGTAAAATATTAATTATTTATATATTAAAAAAAAAAACATTTTTAATCAGATTAAACTCTGTTATCTAAAGAGATGGAGTAGCATGAGAATGGATATTAAGAGAAAAAGTCTGATCTAGTCAAGGATATATCATCAATCGAAGAAAATACTTGATATGCAGATTGACTATGTCCCAAGTAGGAATTTTTACTTGGTTTCTCTGAAACTGTGCCATCGTTAACGTCATGATTTACCGCATAATTTGGTCGTTTTAAGCAGTTTCGTTTCTCGGTCGAAATCGCTTACTGCTCTCATAATGGAAGTCGATGATCACTTCGATCCCACATTCTTCCTAGCTTATTGATTCTGAAAATGTTACGGAGATAGAACGGAATGAACGTTACGCATCCACTGCTATCAACATTGACATCGCGACAAGAGGAATGTAGTTGGAGAAGAAAATGAACAGTTTCCAAAAATTTATAATTATTTTTGTTTAACTTCCATTCTTTTTTCCTTTGTAGATATTTTTATTAATCGATTTTGCTTTTCTTATTTATCACAGTAGCTATTTTTGTTATTCTCTATTTATATATATATATATGTCGAGTGAGTTCCGTTTTAATAAAATCAAAGTGATTGTGAATAATCTATGAATATGTAATAATTATTTATGTACGTTTTATCTGCTATCAACTGAGAATATTAATATAATAAAACTTGATTGTAATACTAAAGCATCAAAAAGTAAGAGAAGAGATGATATCTGAAGGGAGATATTAAAAATGGCTCTTATTTTTGAGGTTAAAAAGGTAACAAGAAGCATGGTTTATGTAGCAAACATGATAAAGATATTCTTCATAATTCTTTCCAACAAATTATAATGCTGCTGCAGGAAAAAATCAAATCTGAATTGATATTTTGTATGAAAACGTATAAAAGTGAATCTGCTACCACATAGCAAGAGTGGAAATAAAACACATTAAAAAAAAAAAAAGATTTTTTGATACTTAAATTATAAAATGGAATATTTTCACTTAATTATCATTTTATAATAAAAAAAAAACATAAAAAATTTTAAAATGTGTCTATTGCTATGAAATAATTAAAGCTGAAGGAAGCTTTTAAACATTTCTGATGTTTTTATGTAACAAAGTTTTAAAATCTATATATATATGTATATAAATTTAGAGATTTTAAATTTTTTCCTAGGCATTTTCTCTAGTTCAATTCTTGTATTTAATCATCTTGTTAAGGTGTTCGAAAAACTTTGAAGTGAAAGTTCATTTCCAAAAAGAAACTAAGAGAGAGAGAAAGAAAATTTTCAGCTGAAAATAGACTAGAAAGAAAATAGGATGAGAAAAGAATGAGATAAAAAGAAACAAGAAAATTAGATTTAGAAATATATATAACGATAGACTGCATTTTGATGTAATGGATGTTTATAATTAATAATTTCTTAGAGATTTAATATTAATTAATAAAAATAAATAATATATTGACGACAAAATGCTAAAAAATTGCAATTTATTAAAAAGTAGGATATGAAAAAATACTGAGTATTAAATTCGTATCAGTCATTTTTTAATATCAACTATATTATTTTTTTTTATTATTTTGAGTTTTTAACATTTATATTTTTTTCATAAAGTATCTTTTATAAATAATAATATACTGTGTATATTTTTCTGTGGTATTGATTGAAAATTATACTTATTTTTCATAACGTATGTATGTCCTATTGGAAAAGTGTAGGAGTAGTTCACTTTTATCAAACTTTTTTTTAACTCTAAATCTGTTTTAAATTTTCAATTTTATAAAGTTTCTCGTATAATTTAATTAATATTACTTAGTCTAATATATATCAACTTATAGTAAGCTATGTGGTTTCTGACGGGCTTAATTATTTGATCCGGATTGACAAAATCGTTTCAGATAACATAGAATTGATAACAGTGGTCTTGTACTTTGTTTTCTTCTTCAGACAGACATTAAGAAAGAATATCTCATTAATGATTGTTTGTTGAGTGTATACGAGCATCATTTTTACAAGTACATTGCTCATAATACGATAATTATAAATAGTTTAACAGAGCGAAAACGTATAAAAGATATACGTCTAGACGCAATTTAATGGATGCAAGTTTAACTTTTTCATACACATGAAATGTTATTTTAATATGAATTAAATTTATAACTTCAGGAATTACTTATTACTCTGTTGATAACGTCACCTTTTAAAGGTAAATAGTAAAAGAAAATGTGTTTATTTGTAGTCTAATAAGTGTAATAGTCAAGCATCTGGAAAAGCTGTTAATGATTCTGCGACAATCGATATTATTGTTTAGCATTACGAAAGCATCGTTATTCATACAGCTACTTAGTAGAGACTATTTATCAAGAAACAAAATAAAAAAAAAAGTAAACGTTTCTACCACATTGAATAAAAACAAAGAATATTAAAAAGTAGATAAACTGCTATATTATCCGAATATCAATTCAGTTGTCATTTCATTTTCCAGAGGACTGATATATATTTTTTTATTTTAACTGTATCATTAAATCTATCGTCAAAGAGTGGTATTTATATTCGCGTATGCACCATAAAAAATGTTCATTTTTGTCATCTCGTTGAATTGGTTGCATATTAAAGACAAAGAATATTATACAGGATAGTCAGTTGAAATATGAAAAGACGAATTCTACTGCAGAAGTAAAAAATCATTAACGATAATGCGAGATATTAAAGCAGCTATTTATGCTAGCGAAGAGAGAAGATATATATACTAGATATAAATTGTATTTTTTTTTTATTTTAGTTCTTAATTATGTATATAAAGAATGGAAACTTTAAACAAATATTTTATTACATAATCGATAATTATTTTTCTTAAATATTAATGTGTATAAATTACTGTGTATTTTACAGATATTGGAAAATAATTTACTGTAAAATTTAGAATAGAAAATTAAAATGTATACGAGACAAAAAAAAAATATAAGATAAATTTTATAGAAATCAATACTTTTTATTTTTACTTTTTAAAATTAACTGATGAGTTTATGATAATTTACACATAAGGGATTATTTTATCAATATTTGGATATCATTTTAGATCGTTAAACGTGTATATAAAACCAACTGTTCTGTCATCGTTTTCATGAAAGGTTTGAATATGTTATTTTTATATGTGACTGACTTTTTTGCGATCATTTACATCTAAAAGACCATCTGAAAGTCATTTTTTTGATATCATTTACTTTTATTTTTAGTCTATTCTATATAAAAGGCCATTTTGCTTTCAACTTACATATGATTTAAAATTTTTTTTCCATTACTGACATAATTTTCGTGATTATATTGATGCTTAAATTTTTGAATCTTGCTTTTTGCAAACATTTGACTAAATTATAAGTATTAAGACCATTTTGCATGAAATTTTTAGTTATTTTGATGGTATATTCATTGTAGAAATAAAAAAAAATTGCTTAACCGGTTCTTTTACTTCGATTTAAGTGAAGTTTATAAGAAACAAAACGGAATAATCAGAATTTTTCTTTAGCAGATAAATTTTTTCCATATAGAAGAAGTGAATATGTTTTATCAGTCAAAACACGGATATTTTAAATTTTTCCAACCGGAAAATAAAATGATTTACCTTTGGCTTATCTGGAAATTTGCTGATGCTGGAGGGTAATCGTGATTTATATACTACTTAAGTTTTCTAACAGGCCGTTTCCTATGGATATAAAAAAATAGGTGAAAATGCGGACTTTGGTAAGAATGATGGCCTTTCAGGTATTGGCCTTTAGTATCGTTAAAATATACGGATAAAAGAATATCGAACAGTTGGGAATATGTACGTGATTCTACTGAAAATTACTGAAGCAACATTAGCTTTCAATATGAAGACAGTTCGTGAGGAGAATCACATCTTTTACTGCAGTCAAATCTACTTTGCTCGATCGATAATAAAAAGGATGATTTATCAAATAATGTTGCCTTTATAAAGTTATAATTTGTTTTGTATTAAAATGTACAAAAATTGCAAGCATAGGAAAAAAAAAGAAAACTAGGAAAAAGACGATCGATTATTTTCATTTTTATTTGCATATGAATTTACAAATAAAGTGAGAAGTAAAATATGAAGAGAATATTTTTAAATTTTCATACTTGTGGTATTTTAAAAAATGCAAAATTCTTTGATGGTTTTTAAAATAAATATGAAATTTTTTATTTTTTTTTTATTTTTCCTTCCACGACAGAATATTTGATGAGTTCATTCTTCACGATTGTGGGAAAATTCTTTTTTTATTTTGTTCAAAAATTCTCATTGTTTACGATTATTATAAAATTTTGTTGTTTTTCATTATTGGTACAAATATATCAATACATTACCAGTATTATTTGTTCATGCTTGTACAAAAATTTTCATTCTTCACGATTATTACAACTTTTCATCTTTTTTTTTTTACTTCGATATGAATGAAATAACAATTTTTATTAATTTCTGTGATTGTTAAAATTCTATTTATTGATGCTCTTAGATGCACTTTATCTTATACCATTTATTGTAATGATCAATTTTAATTACTTTTTATTATTTTTTAAATTAATTAATCGATTTTTATTTGATAAAAAAAAATAAATTTAATATTTTACGAGTTCACACTACACAAAAATAAAAAAACATACCGTATATACTCGAATATAAGCCGATCCCTTCGGAAATTTTTTTGAGAAAAAACTTCGGCTTATACACGAGTATATACAGTAATAATAATTTATCATTTGAAAACCCATAAAAAATTTTTTAACTGCTGTTATTTAAATTTTCATAATGTTTCAGTACTATTTCTATTATTTTTTTATTCATTCAAATGCTGAATCAGTGTATAAATCTATTCCAAATTTTTGTCTATGCAACTAAAAATACTACTACTACTACTACTACAATGTACTCACAGAAAAAATGCAAATGTATGCAGAAATCCATTAAATACAATTGCAAATGTCAGTTTTTATGAATATATTGACAACAAATAAACCTCTTTTAATTATTTATCAAATTAAAACATTTTTTTCATCTTCCAATTATTAAAATTTTCAATACAATTCCACTGAAAAAGTATATATATTTTTTGGAATAATACGAAAACATCTTTATTTTATATTATTTTATTTTTTCGTGAATTGTAAAAAAAGAAAAATATGGTTGTTAGAAAGTAACTTACAACAGTAAAATATTTTTGAATACAAACACACTTTTATTAGAGTCGACAGCACTTTTATTCGAATGAAAATTCCCAATTCCATTTTCATAAATTAAAATAAAAGTATTTTGAAAAATATTAAAAGAAAAACTTTTTTTTCTTTATTAATTTTGCTATTTTCTTAAATGCAAAGTTTAATATTTACATAATATAAAAATACCGTATTAATTAATATATATATCTGAATTTATATTTATATGTTTATTTATTCAAAGGTAAGTTCTTTGGAAGTATTTCCATTTAATCAACATATTTTTTGTTGTTACTTCATTTAAAACAGCAAACTAAGATATTTATAAATCTCGTTAAGGAAGATAAATTGTATACGAAATGTAAAAAAAAGTAACTTTTATAAATTAATTTTTAGTTTAATTTACAAATAATTCTTCAGTTTATGATAATATGCTGTATATGTTTATATCTACTGAATATATATTTTTATAAAGTATATAATGACAGTTTTATATTCATTTGCATTCATTTACAAGTAAATGAGTATGTTACTTTTTATTTAACTTACTCATAACATACTCAGTCTATTTTATGATCATTTAAATGTAAGAAACTATTTAAAAAAAAATCATTTACATAAAAAAGGATCATAGAAGTATCTAGAGTGAAAGACCAGAATTCGTAATGAAAAATTTTATAACTTATAAAATTAAATAAACTTTTCATAATGACAACATTTTGTTCAGTTACATGATATTGTTAACCGTCGCAGAAACATTGAATTTAACGTAGTTTTTGACGTGTGGCATCATTCATTTAGCAAGTTATTCACTTTATTTGCAGCATGAGGCAGAAAAATGTCTCTCTTTCCCTTATATCTTCATTTGCAGCTGCGTTGCACAAAGTGTCAGATTTATGGCAAAATATCCACGAATTGCACATTGTCTGCTATGTGGTTTAGCAAACGACGGAATGTGCCTGAGGGAAAACAAGATTACCTAACGTCATGACAAATACTCTGTGTAAAAATATTGATGATATAAACACAGTTTAAGATGTAATTCTATTTTTGTCTTGTTTTTCAGCCATCTTCTTCTTCAATGCGTTTCGAAGAAACGTACTTAATACTTAACTGTATGTATATATTATTTCTTTTTTTAATAAATCAGTTTGCACTTATTTATTTAATTATTAATATTATAACATTAGAGAATTAATCTAGTTCTTTAATCATTTGCTGTAAAGTAGGATGTTATGCATGGCTATGCATGACTTGTTAACGCAATTAATTAATAGTTGATGCTTGATTATTGAGGTACTTAAGTGTTATGAATAATAAATAGGTTTATATTATTTTTAATGAAATTATAATTGCTTAAGCAACGTTCTTATGATAAAAAAATGCTTAAGCATCACGTAGAAAATGATATGTGCTACCTCAATTGTTTAATTCATTACGAGAATCTGACTGGCATAAATTCTGATTTATCCGACACTAATTTTACTTAAATTAAATTGGTATTTAAATTTATATATGTAACCAATTTCATACGTAATTTCTACTAATCGATTATTACTTATTCGCTATTGTTTCAGAGTAATACCATTTCCAGATAATTTCATCTATTGATCAATGAAAGGAAAATGAAAATTCGAATATGAAGCATTAAAGAAGATATATTAAATCTTGTGATATATAAGCTTATATATTTTATCCAAATTTTATTTCGCGAAAAATATTTTCAAGAAAGTTTCAGCAGAGAACTAACTTCAGTCTCTACATCAATTACCTTATCTGTGATTTATAAGGCAGTTAAACACATTTGCTCTGCCTCTCTAATGAATATAGGCTCAGGAGTAATAAGGAAGGCTATTGGCAGTAAATTTAGGCAGAGACATAACCCTGACTTATGACCGTGCATTAAGGATCTCTTCATCTAGTTACGATTCTAGTTTGTCGATAACTTGTTACTGTGATTGACATCCCATTTTAAAGCTATTTGTTTGAGAGTGCAGCATCAGAAAATTAAAGTAAGTTCTAACTGATTTATCTTGTTCTGATATGAAAAATTCTTTATTTTAAGACAACTTTAATTATATATATATACAGAATATATTATCTTAGTTGCTTCATAATTTGTTGTTATACTATAACAATTTGTTACATTAGAAGTATTATTATCGTACTTACTGAGATGTTAAATTAAAAATATACAATTCTTGCTCTAAATAAAAATACGAAATATTTATCATAATTATTTATTAAATTCCATATTTAGTATTTCAATAATTTTTCATTACATTCTGACACGTTACTAAACAGTAATTTAATATTTATAACGTTTTGTTACCTTTCAACGAGCATTACTTATAGTGATTGATAATTTGTTATAGTAAATAATAAGTTATAGTGATATATATATTATAGCAATATCGTTACTGTGATTGAAATTTATCACTATATAATTTATTATTGCCACCGGGAATCTGATACAGCTCAAGTAACTATACTTTTTCATGTCACATACTATATAAAAATACTTTAAACTTTTAGAAGTTTTTATGTAATCAAAATTTTAGACGGAAAAAAAATTATTATTAGATACGATTTTTTAATTTAATAAAAATTTCAACAAACATTATAGAAAGTGAATTAATGTCTTCTACGGGGTTTGCCTTGGAAGAAACGTTGACAAATGTTTATTGAATGGATAATGTCATGAATCAAACTCAGCTGCACGGCCTTTCTTTATGTTCGGAGTTCTCCCAGTCAGTCAAATGCCAAATAACTATAACATATTTCACTAGTCTGCTCTAGATCATTCATTTCGTTATACTCCTCCCACGAGATCTTGGGCACCACCTTGTTCCAACAGAGCCAGAATCATAAATCCTGTGCTGCACTTTGAAAATGCTATTGACTGTACCGAAATATTCTTAAAGTTAAAACCTATTCAAGTGGCATATGGTCTCTAGCGAATTCTTTTGCAATATCAAGAAAGATGCTATCAAATCTTTAACTTAGTAGTGAATTTCAAAATTGGATTATTTTTGTGTTCAATATTATAAATTCTTAGCATGTGAGGATTTATGAAAGTTTTTTATATTTGGTATAGTGTTTTTATCACTTTGTTGCAGAAAAAAGCACATAGAATAATTTATTGCTGACTTTATAATTTTAGTTTTTATATATTTTAAAAATTTGCTTTATGTCATAAAATTATTTTATTATGAATTATTTAATTTAATATGTGATTATAAAAAATTATGGTGCTTAAACACAATAGCACTTATTCAACGTTTGCCATTTAAAAAAAAATAAATTATGATAGTTACTTAAACAATATAAAGGTAAGTTATTATTTAATTGTACTAAATGATGACGAAATCAAAATAATAAAGTATTTTTTAAACTTCTCTAATCGCCTTCTTATCCTATATTTTGATTAATTTAAAGTTTTCTAACTTCTTTGATGTCAGTGTTGTGTCGAATGAAAAATGAGAAAAGAGAACTGCTGGTAAATGAAGTATCAAGGAGATGAATAATGACACGACATCAGGATGGCATCAGCTGATTTATTGGTTCCGGATGAAAACTCTTACACTGTGTTTTAAAAGTAAAGAATTTCGTTAGGGTAAGGGTAAACAGTATCAAAATTCGGAGACATGATATGGGGCCAAGAATCTCTCTAAGCAATATAGCAAATCTTTCAACTGTAAAGATTTATATACGATTGAATGCAGTTTTTGATTAGTCAATTCAGATATTGGTGCAATGATGTGTTCAGAAATCAATTTCAGCACTAGTAACTTCGTTACAAAGTCATTTGTCACGTATAAATGAGTATAAATTTATTAAAAATATTTGATATCAGTTAATACAACTAATAGTATGGATTTAGAGTTGATTTTTGATTTATTGTGTAATAAATTATGCAATTTTTTTTTATTAAAAATTTTGTCAAAAAGCAACAAGAAGTTTTGTAAATGAGTGCCTAATAAAATAATCAGTGTGAGATAAAATACTGACATAGTAATGCATTGCTTTTCATATTTAATAACGAAACTTTTTCGTAATACGTAGTCTCTTCCCGATAACATAAATCAAATTTAATAGCAGACTTATATGGCAGAGATCTGAGTGCAGTTCACTAATTAAATATATCTTTGTACAACGCGAAATTTTGATTTGAAACATAGTACCAAAAAAATATAACTAATTAAAAATAATGGATAATCAAAAAATAATCGTAATTATAAAATTTTCGAATTTTTTTTTTCATATTAAAATTGATTTTTATGAATATTTACAATCTTTTAAGATGAGAAAGAAAATAAATATTCATACAAATAATTATAACTTAATATACTATCTAATTAAACATTTCTTTTAAAAATACTTTAATATTTATGTATAATCATACCTCGACTTACGTCGTTTTCGACTTTACGTCAGTGTTTTTCTTAATAGAAAAAATAAAAGTCTACTAAAGGCTAGGTCTCACAGGAATAAAACGCGATATAAATACGTCGGTGAATCGATGCTGATGATGTCACTTGCTGTATATTGCTAGACGCTGCGTCTTTACGCCGAAGTTCACTATTTGTTCAACTTTTTACGCTGCGTACAAGAGTACGTTGACCACATAAAAAAGAATAAAATAATGATTAAAATATGCAAAATAATTTATAGAATTATTTAGAACAGGAATTTTTAACCGGGGGTATGGAAACCAAATGCTGGAGGTATGGGACTCTACCTATAAAATACAGTAAATTCAAGCTGTTGACATGTTTGGAAGTCATATTGGCAACTAATACAAACAATAGTGATGATTATTTCGACAGTCAAGTGAAGGGGAGTATTGGACCATTGGACAATTCATTGGGTGGTTTGGAATCATCAAAAGGTTAAGAACCCCTGATTTAGAACTTTAAAAATGCTATTACCGACATTACAGATTATTTATAGTGTGTCTAGATCGTTTTTTTTTTAATTTTAAAGTTTTTTAAAGAGTTTATTCGACTTACGTCGCGCGTCTTGGAACGAATTAACGATGTCAGATAAGGTATGACTATATATGCATAATTTTAAAAACATATACATCAAGAAAAAATTTGAAATATTCTAGCTTATCCTGAAATTTATCTATTTAGAGAGCAATTTAATTTTATAATAAAAAAAGATACAAAAAAATACAGATAGATTTTTTTAGAAATACTTAAATCCTCATCTTAAAAAAACATCGTAACATTCATTACGATTTTTTAAAGAATCTTTATAACAAGATTCATATTCAATATCATCATCTTATCTCCAGTCTCATATGTTCTCTAACTGAATAAACGTACTGAATAAAACATGAAAAATATAAATGCGGATTTCTTATATAAATATTTGTAATAAAGTGTATCTTGTTTGTAAAAAAGTTATTTTTTTTATACTATTTTATCCTTGTTATTTGATGTTTTATTGATATCAATTGCCAGATATATTTGCATTGCTTTGATTTATGATAATATTAATAAAACATGATATTTTATACATATCATGCTTGTTTAATTATTTTCTTAATCCTTTGCTTAATATTTCACGGAAAAAACAACAGAAATATACAGACTAGTTCAGTATCTTCAACTATTTTTTTTTGTTTTTTACCACACGATATATTCAAAGTAAAGTACAAAAATCATTCTTGGTAGTTTTATACTAAATCTACTCCAATCCAACTTGCACTAAAATCAAAAAAGCATATAGCATCGGGAAATCTCCTAAGTCAGATTTGACTATAGTTCTAAATCTTTGCTGGCTGATCCTCATTCTTTCGTACTACTGCTTCTGATTTAAAACTTTTATGTTATCTACGAGTATAAAACTAGAAAAGTTTTAAAATACGCATTATTTAAATCGTTAATACATTTAGATCTAAATGTTAAAAATATTAATCGACGGCATTTTTACGATAACTATAAACTTAACATAAATTAAATAAAGAATAGAAAATATTATAGGCCAAATATTCGTATACTTAATCTTTCTAGGTTTTTTTTTTATATATATTTTATTGTTTTATTTTATGTCTAAATCAATAAAAATTGAATATTTTACTATTATTATATCGAGTTTTTGCTGATCACTAGCATTTTGACGATTGCAAAAATTTCATAAATTCGTTCAAAAATATGACGTTCAGCTAGATACGTATTCACTATAGACATCAAAAAATTTTAAAACACAAAAACCAAGATGCTTCGAAAAGATACAAAGTATTTTAAAACGAAAATGCTAGAATCTACTTTAAATTCTTTTTTTTTTTCTCGGATAATACAGTCACGAAATTAGATTTTTTTTTTTTTTGTTTTTACTTTTTCGTATAATAGATATCATTTTTGAAGATGATGAACTTATTTACCGGAAGCTGAACAAGCTAAAATCACACATAAAAGAAAACTGAGATCCATTAAGTGGATGGATGCTACTATAATATTTCTTTCTTTTTAGTTTTTTTTTTTTTTTTAATTTT
>AYEL01066821.1:0-17170 GCA_000484575.1 Olivierus martensii | reverse complement strand
ATATTTCTTTCTTTTTGTTTTTTTTTTTTTTTTAATATAGAGACTACTCAAACCAGTGTTATAGCTTTAGAAAAGACTCCTGTAGAAATCAAATAAACTATTTATCAAGAAAGTATAATGAATGGATCATTTTCTGAACTACTTTATTCCTTAACTAAAAAACATAACTCCAAATTGAAAAATATCGATATAGACTACTGAAGAATAGAGTTTATTTTCTCTTTAATGACTATAAATAAATGAATATTTTTCTATTCTATTACTATTAGAAGAAAATAATTTTATTTTAATAAAGTATGAGAATTCAAAAAATATTTTTATGAATTGCACTTAATATATATTTTAATTTCTTCATGTCATTGTTAACTCAGGATTACAGATTAATTAATCATTATTACTCTATTTTTTCTTTTATTAAATTTTCTTTTAAATATTCTGATATAACACGTAACTAAAATTTACTGTTTTCTTAATATATTGTAATCAAATTTTTACATAATTATAATATAGATACTTGCAAAAAAAATAATAAAAATTCTTAAACATAACATTAAAATATACAAGCATAAAGGTTACAATATAATATTTTTTAAATAAATAATTTTCAGTAATCTTGAGATCCATTAAAAATTTCCATTATTAACGACAGTATGTTGTTTATTAAGCATGTTTCCAAAATACGAACATCAAAATCTTGTTTCTGTAATAATTTTTTAATGTTAAATAAACCACTCCTGTTCACTATCACAAAAAATTTAATTAAATTAACAAAACTTACTTAATAAGAAACATTTAAACAAATTTTCCAGGATAAATTTATTGAAGTCTGTCTCTAGATTAAATGTCAATATTAAAGTTAATTTAAATTTATTATTGAATGTGATACATGTGTACACGAAATTGAACAATTTTAAAATTTAATTATAACAATAAAATATTGTTAGATTGTCATATAGTAATATGGAAAATGCAAACATCTGTTTGTTTGATTAATATACTTCATGAGGTTTTGGCGGTTTGATAATGGTTACCAATATCAAGTATCGGTTTTCGATATTGATAATTGGAAAATAGGATGATTACGTCGAGTTCTAAAGTTAAACTCATTTTAAATAACTCTGCAAACTTTACGATAATAATACTATAATAAATATATTTTTATATATACAATAACCTTGTACAATAAATTTTAAATATTATTTTGTTTTCCACATAAGTTGCAGCTTTAAAGTTATCTCGTTTTATACGTTTTTTTTTTTTTTTGACGTTTACATATGTCATAATATTGTGTGACATTATTGTAAAGTATTTTTTTTTTTTTTTTTTTTTTTTTTTGACGTTTACATATGTCATAATATTGTGTGACATTATTGTAAAGTATTTTAAAAATTGTTTTATTAAAATTTATAAAATAAAAATATTTGATAACTTGACATACTAAACGAAAATTCAAAATTAAAACAAATATGTTAGAAAAAAAAGCAGCTCATAAATGTCATGTGGTGAACATTATTTAATAATTTAAAACGAGTATATTAAAATTTTTATAGTTTTATACTGCCTAATTTTTTTGTTAATTGTTAATAACGGATATTACACGACATTATCTACCATATACAAGTATTAGATTATAACTTGACATATTCCCTTAGTAATATCACATTAGTGCCAGTCAAACACACTTAATGATCTCATCCAAAAGCACTAGGCGATCTTAAACTGTGTAATGACTGAAAGCTATCTTGGTTTACGGTTACAGATGGTCAGAAGTCAACATTTAATAATGTTCAGCAGTGAAATTTTGCTTTAAAGAAAGAATATTTTATTTTCCATCTTTACGAACACCTGTTCTGATTTTACTTCCAAGAATCATTAAAGATGTTTTCCTAGTTTTATCTGTTGCAAAAATACGTCTGTTTTATTCATAAATTCAATTATTATTATTTTTTTCTTGCTCTAATGTTTATGTTCTTTCGACATACTAAAATTTGTTCAGTGATGATTTATCAGTTAAATCTTTCAATATTAAATCTATTGATGCTCCAAAGAAGTTTTTATGAAGATTTCTACAATTGTTTCTGCTAGATAAATGCACTGTTTTGTTTAATATATAAGTTTTATGTGTAAATAACTAGGTTAAATGTTCCTTAGAGAGAGAATGTGAAGAGAATATTAATCAAGGAAGAATGAATGCGAGAAGAGAGTATACGTATTGTGTTTTGTATTTGATTCCTGGAATGTAGAACATCCTTTCATATGTATTTTTTTAAAGGTGATTTATAATCGAACGGATGCAATTTTATTTTATTTTGAACGATTTTTCGCGAATTTTATCTGGAAAATTTACAAAATGTAATTTGTGGAATAGTAAATAACTATAATTAGGACGACAGAAAAATTTATTGATTTTTTTTTCGTTTTTCATAAAATGTCGATTATCTATTGTTATATATGATAAAAAATAATAAAAAGATGAAAAATGATAAATATAATTTTAATTTATAATAATACATCATAGGTTAGAAACCTATCAGTCCAACATCATATATTAGAAACCATAGAAATCCATGATGGATGATAATCATAAAGTTCATCAATTGATGATTTGTTAAGGGCTTTACTTATTTGTTTTATACATTATATAGCTCATTATAGTTATCAAAAAATTCTACAATTATTTTAAATATTAAAATAAATGCTTTGGTAACTGTTAGAGTTTAAGAAACTGAATACGAAAGAAACTAATGAGTCAACAGAGGCAAGAACAGTAGTCGGTTGACCCTCTTGGGTATAATAAGAAGTGGATATTGAAGAACCCTGTGATTACTGTTCCTGCATATTTTCTACTAGAGAGTGTCCTACTATTCGTCTCTTGTGTGTAATTTCGACACGAAATGTGTCTTATCTACAGGTAATTATTGGTCTATCTTCTAAGTCAGCTGCTAGCTTGATAACTGTTTCAATGAAATATTATAAAAGGGAAAACAATTTACACTTCATGTAAATGCTAATTAATGATGTAAAAACTAATTTGAACACAACAACTATTCATTCGATTACAACACACGATAATAGCCTAATAGTATGTTTACACTTAGCGAACTATTATGATCCGGCATCCATTAATTATTACTGCATAGTGTTTACATTTAATACAATAATAATAATCGGATTATTATTACTATTATTAATAAAATTTGTAGCACTAATAACATATTGTTACAATAATAATAGTATAATAATAATAATTCATAACTATTTTTTATGTATAAAGTTATATTAATAAATCTGCACAAATTCGAATTTAAGTAGAAGATGACATAAGTTAGATTTTTTTCACGACGAAAAGTAGGAACCATTTCTCCCTAATGGGAATATGATATCTATCTGACACGTAGAATGATTCAAACATTTAGTCATATTATTGCTACAGCAGTAGTAAAACATAACCGTTTTATAAATACTGTATTACGTATTGATAAAGTCGTTAGGCATTTAAATTAATATTTTTACACGTATTTATCGGCTTAAAAATATTTTTTTAACAGTTTTTAAAAAGATAAATTACTGTATATTTTTAAATTCTAAAACAAAAATCGATCGTCAATAGCTCGTCTGACTAAAATTTATTATCGCCGTTCTAAATTTTGAGTGGATATTTTATAATCGTTTTTTATTTTATTTTTTTTTTTTTAAATCCACTCTTTTGAAATTATTGGAAAATTCAAATTTAGTTTTGAATATTTCAAAAGCACGAATGTCTTTGGGAATAATAATAATATAAATTGTCTTAAATTTATTGAATAATGTTATATTATTCAAGTTTTCTTGATTTATTTTGCTATGTAAATGTTAACAAAGAGATTTTTTTATACTTTATTTTCTGCAAAGAATTTAAAACTATAAAAATTTCTTTTTTAAAATTATTAAAAAAATAGGTTAAAATTATTTTATTGAAAGTATTAGCATGTTATTTTTATATCTTGTTTAAAAATTAAGGTAAAATTATATTGTTCACATAAAGCCTTAAAAATTCAAATTTTACCATAATTACTATAAAAGTTACTGATATATATGTGTGCAGGGACTTTCGGAGAATATATAGACCCAGATAACTAATATTTTTGAGGCCCTTCAAAAAAATAAAAATAAAAATAAAACAAAATTGCAAATACACAGAAGTAACTGCACAAGAAAACGAAAACATTGATAGAGAACTTCAAATTTTGGCAAACACTGAAGCTCGAACAGTATAAAAATATACAAATATATATTTTCTAACATACTGAGTTATAAATTGAGGCCCCTAAAATCGTGAGGCCCAAGGCAGCCGCCCTCTTGCTCCCCTCTCTGATTGTCACTGTATATATGTATCCCGTGTAAAAATTTATAGATGTAAAAATATCAATATATTAATCAAATTTATAGTATATTTAAGAAAAATTTTCATCGCTACAAATAATAAGAAATGTTTTTGCTATATTTTCTCCAATTTTAGATGGAAAACAAATTTTCTTAAGTAACCCTTAGGAGAAGAAAACATATTTATCATTATACTTTATTTAATATATATATATATATTGAAAATATTGAAAAACTATTTTTCAATCGAGAAAATTAACTAGATTTAACAAAGTGTTCAACACATTACTAAAACGATCAATTGAACAGAAGAGGTTAATGTATTGAACAGTCTAAAACATCTGTTATTTTGGAATCTGTCGAATGATACATTATAAAATCGTTTAAAAATTTAATTTTGTTTAAAATTTCAATTAAAATTTCAGAGCACTTGTAATTAAAAAAATGAAAAATGATTGAAACTGTTTATCATAAACACACCTATCAAATCGTGTCTTATACAGTTCTGTTTGTATTAAAGAATATTATTTTTATCTTGATAGACGTATCGTGGAAAAGCACTTCAATATTATAATGGATAAAAAAAAAGTCTTGAATATAGAGAAAATATTGAAAACAAAATATTTCCCCGAAGAATAACAAATAAAACTCAAGAATAAGCGCAACTATATCCAAGGAAATCACATAAATCCTGAAAGAATAAAATGGCAAAAATGGGCATTTCTAAGAGAATAGAGATCAAAATCTATATCGTAGACAATTAATTTACATAAACGTTTTTTATCCTTGAACTAATATTTTTCAAAATATCAAGGAAGAAATCATAATCTAAATAAAACATGAAAATAAATATAAAAATAGCTATTTTCAGTAAAATTCGAATAAATTACTTTATGTTATTCGATCTATTACTTGACATCTAAACATAAGTAGTTCTAATAACTAGATAACCTTCATAAAATAGTTTGGCCTTGGAAGCAGAAAAAATTGGTAGAGAATTGAACATATACAGCATGTATACTTTCATTATATTCGATTATATAAAAATCATTTATAAAAAAAAATTTTTTTAAAACGAAATTGTTACTGTAATAGCATCAAATTTCATTTGTCTCAAATCGATAATTTCTATTGACTTAATGAATTCAATCATAGGCATATCAGAAAAAAAAATTTAATGAATAAATTATTTATTTCTTTTAACACTGATATCATTTTTCATTTAAGTAAATAAAACTATTTTTTTTTGTTTAATATTAGAAAGGACTAATAAAAATTAAATTAATTTTACTTAATTTGAAATTCTGAAATTATCTTTAACTTGAAAAAAAAAAAAAATGATGAGGATGATAAAAAATTTCTGCTGTAAATATATTTATTTTTTCAAATATTAAAATTGATGAAGTGTAATTAAATTATTAAAAAAACGCTAAATGTTATTTTTCAATCTTAATTTATTTTTCTATTTAGTTTCTTTAACGATTTAATTAAATATACAGTATATGTAAAAAAAAAAAATAATAATATTTTTTCTATACTGACGAGTTTAAAATTCTTAAAAAATTATCAGCAAACTTATTGAATATTTAATATAATATTTTTAAAGAAGAATAATCGAACGGATGCCATTTTTATTTTATTTACTCTAATACCATAACGTTGATCTCAAAAATTTATTAATTATGTAATTATTTTAAAAATAATAATAACATTATAAATCTTAAAAATATAAAAATATATCAAGTATTATTTTATTCAATGCAAATAAACTTTTTTTCTCTTTCTATTTTTAAGTTTTAGCTTTGAAAATATTACTGCCATTTCTTTATACGCAGAAAAATATATATATAAAAAAAAAATATTTACTGCTCTTGAATAGTTTTTACCGAAAACATTTTGGTTTCATGAGCAATTTCTTTCCAAAAACTATCTTAATGATTTCTAAAAATCGAAATATCCATCACACGTTGTCATCAATATGAAGTTTCTTGAGACAGTTCAAACCGAGTTCATTTATATTGTTGAATCATTTTTAGGTTATCTATCATTCTGTTGCTTTATAATAAAGAAATATTACAATCGAAAAAAACAAAAATATTTCTTCTAAACATGACTTTAGAAAGAAAAAAAAATGTATAAAAATATTCCCAGAATATAAAAATATATCAAGTATTATTTTATTCAATGCAAATAAACTTTTTTTCTCTTTCTATTTTTAAGTTTTAGCTTTGAAAATATTACTGCCATTTCTTTATACGCAGAAAAATATATATATAAAAAAAAAATATTTACTGCTCTTGAATAGTTTTTACCGAAAACATTTTGGTTTCATGAGCAATTTCTTTCCAAAAACTATCTTAATGATTTCTAAAAATCGAAATATCCATCACACGTTGTCATCAATATGAAGTTTCTTGAGACAGTTCAAACCGAGTTCATTTATATTGTTGAATCATTTTTAGGTTATCTATCATTCTGTTGCTTTATAATAAAGAAATATTACAATCGAAAAAAAACAAAAATATTTCTTCTAAACATGACTATAGAAAGAAAAAAAAAATGTATAAAAATATTCCCAAACCGATTGCTAACTTGTTAATAATTTTATTTTATAGATGTAAGTTTGAGTGTTTTTGGCATTAAATTAAAAAAAAAAAACATATTTCATATATTATTCGCTAGTTATTTTATTAATTGTTAATTCAAAAAAAAGTATTCTTGTAAATTCAGCTCGAATTTAATTAATTAAAAAATAAAAATTAAACATTAAAGTTCAAAATAATCGATAATTCTATTTTGATCACTAATTTGCTAATTTTAAATTTAAACTGACCAATAAGCGCAAGACAAATGTTACTCATCGCTCTTGTATTGATTCAAATTCAAAGTGACCAATAGATAACAGCTGTAATTGATTCATTAAAATGGAAATTGTCCAATAAACGATTACCGAAATCTGATTAAATTCAAACCGACCAATAAATCCTAATTTTGTTTTTTATTTGTTTGAACAAAAAAAATAATTCCAAAACATAAAGAAAAGAAGCCAGATCATGCATCAGAAAAACAACATGTTTTGCTGATCTATTATCGATAGTTTATCTGCTAAAACAAATATAGGTCTACCTCGATTTCGTCTATCATAACATCCTAAAAATGACTGTAGGCGCAAGTAATTGTTATTAAATTATATTATTAATAAAAGGACATGTACATAGAATTCAGAAGGGATTTCATACCTCATGAACTGTTATTTGGTATGTCAACTGAACGCATGAAGTCATCCAAGTGTGTCAGCACCTGCAGAGTCCCTGGGAAAGAGGAGAATCTTTAGTCGACAAGTGATAAGGGAGATTTATGGAGAAGTCGGTGCTGTTCTCCTCTCACCTGACAAGTGTTGTGTACTTCGAAGGCGAAGAAAACAAACGAGAGACAAGACGTATAAGCGTTGTTTTTCTTTTTCGTCAAATCAATTCGTTTCTTGCCACAAGAATTATTTTTTCGTCCTTTTCTCTCTCTTTTTTCCCTCCTTCTTTGTTTATCCATGTTTTTTCGCTGAAATTCTAAATATTTTAAGTTGCACAACAGATATTTAACTATGTTTGCTGTAATTATATAGTATAGAGTTGTATATAGTGGAAAATTGCCTGTTAATTACGTGTAACTGCTTATTAATTGGATAGATGTTAAGGTGTTGTAAACAGGTGATGACTCACTAATCTCTTCAGGAATGTGTTGAATGCAGAGAGATATTGCTGTTGAAAATTGCATATAATGCTTTATTAATTATAAAATTTCGACCATTCTTCGATACTCCTCTTTAATTTTATTATCATTTTTTTTAAGAACTGTATTATTTTTATGTAATTCTTTATGTTAATTAAATTGATTATTAATTAACGTGAACTTTTAATTAATTTTTCTATATAAATATTAAAATTTTCTCATTTGAATTTTATAGATTGTACGAAATATCCATTTATAATTATCATTTCTGAATGAATGAGTTTTTAGAGAATTTATTGTTAAATCAGCCAAATGAGTCAGTAAATATTTAAAAATAATATTAAAATGAAGATTAATAGAAATTTTCTATAATTTTTTAACACGTAATCTCTTCTGGAGAACTTGTATTAAGAAAGAGACTTTCTAACTACTACGGAACTGTAAATTTTGTATAAATTCTGTTATTGAAACTTATCATATTTTATGATCTTGCATGAATTAAATTAATGCTATACTATATATATTTAATATTTAAATATACCTATTTTTTTGGTATAATATTGTACAGTCATACTTCATCTTACGTCGTTAATTCGTTCCAAGATTCGCAACTTAAGTAGAAAAACGACGTAAGTCGAATAAGCTCTTTAATAAACGACCTAGACCCCCTATATATAACCCCGTAACGTCGCTAATAACATTTTTAAGCTTCTAAATAATTCTATAAGTTTCAATAACCAGCTCATTCCCCGATTGGACGAATGGCCAAAGTATACGCAGCGTAAAAAGTTGAACAAGAGTGAACTTCAGCATAAAAACGCAGCGTCTAGTTATATAGCGAAAGTAACATTAGTATTACTTCAACCACATATTTACTTCGCGTTTTAAGCCTATGAGACCCAACCTTTAGTAGACTTTTATTTTTTTCCTATTAACAAAAAAGTCAAGATATTACTGTATATTGTTTGCTTTAAAAACTTTAGAAACGCATTTAATATAAATAATGATAATAAAATTATAAATATTTTCATCAACCTTTCTATAATCAGTGATAAATAATTATTTAACGAAATATTAAAGAAGTCATCTTGCCAGAATGTCAATAAACGGAGCATTTTCTAACAGTAGATTTAAAAAAATCATTTTATTTTGAAAAATATAGTACAAAATTTATTTTAAATTTCTTGTGGAACATTGAATTTTCATGAATCATTTACTCTGTCAATAGGATTTGCTAACTTTAAATGATTTAGCAAATTTAAACAGAAAATATATTTTTATATGAATAAAAATATTGAAATGACCATACTAAACGTTTTAAATATCATTATAAACTAAATTACACTTGAATTCCTTTAAAATATATTGTGATTTTAATAGCGAATAGAAACGGTCGCTATTCACTTTACAAGTTATAAATTTAGCACATTAATAATTAATAGAGCATATACAAACGTATCTTAAGTTAATACATTAAAACCATTGAGAGATACAGTTTAATTAGTACTTACTGAAGAGAATGCTTTCTCAAAATAGCTTTATGAAGATAACTAGTGTAACTTCATTCCAGTAAATATTACGCTGGTAATGGCATCAAGCCAAATAGTGAAGAGAAAGAGTGGTAGTTCTAGATTAAAGGTAGTGACTGGTTTGCTAAGATGAAGTAAAGTACTACCAATCTGAGTCTTAAACTCAGCTGCACTAAACCTAAGCAGGAATTTTCTGTGCGCTATCCATTCTCGTTTGTCTTAAATACTGTGGTATTATCAGCGACAACTTTATTTCTGATACTCAAGTAATAAGTATATATGCTATTGGTATGTAATTGTACTTTATTGATTCTAAATTCTGATCTTATCAATTTGAAAATAATAATTAAAAAAATTATATTTATATCATATTGATTAAATTAAATTTACTTGTCTGCAAATCATGCATGAATCTTTAATATTAGTAAAAATTTAGAGCGGATGATTTAGGATATACATCACTTGTTTTAAACAAATACCTAGGATATTTTGATAAAAAAAAAATAAAGCTATTAGGGTGTTAGCAGCAAAGGCAATAAAATAAAAATATTTGTTTTTGGATTTTTCTGTATTTTTTGGGATTTGTCTTTAAAAAAAAAACTTTTAAAATAAATTATTTTTTAAATAATTTATTTTAAAATAAAAAAAAAAAAAAACAAGTTTTATTAATTATATAAAAATTCAAATAATTTTATTGAAAATTCGATTGAATATATAGTAAAGTTATAAAAAATATACTGAAAACGTGATGAAGATTTCTTAAAAAAGAAAAAAAAAATGGCTTGAAAAATTGAGCAAGCATTTAAATCTATGCTGAATATTAGACATATGAAATAAGGATTAAATTCTTTGAAAGTATTAAGCAAAAAAAGACCCTATTATATAATAAAAACATCAAAAATATGTGTTTAAATTTGATAAACGAGTAAAAAAATATCAGTTTGCATTATGAAAATTCATTTTAACTTAATATTTTTAATAAAGAATTCTTCATTTAAAAAAAATAGAATATGGAAATAATTATAGTGCATAATGAATCAGTTTGCATTATGAAAATTCATTTTAACTTAATATTTTTAATAAAGAATTCTTCATTAAAAAAAAAAATAGAATATGGAAATAATTATAGTGCATAATTCGCTATAATTCTCTGCAGAGTTTATTAGTGTTACAATAAATCATTATTACAATTATCATAATATGGTTTAATATAGAAATTTCCAATTATGCACTATTTTACATAATTACAATATAGTCTTTTCACATTTCTCGCTAATTCACTGGGAATTAAAGAATAATTTCACCGATCTCTTAATTAAATATAACATCTGCAATTTTCCATTTTAATCAGTTGAAGAGTACCAAATAAACATCATCCAAATAACAAATGACATCCCAACTCGGATTACATTACCATTTGTATTATTAATGTAAAAATAAATTAAGGAAGTATCATATAAATTTTAATTTTTAAGCTATAGATTTTCCTGTAGATAAAGAAAATTTTTTTAAACAAAGAAGACGACTTTCTTAAGAAAAAGTATGTCTGGCTCACATTTTTTCTCATTAGACTGTGATTTATATATTTAATAGTTGTCCTTTAATATCATCAAATCTTAATCACAATGCGAAAATATCCTGAAACATGATAGGTAATGCATTATAGGAAAAAAAAAATTAAAAGAATAACTTTTACTTCAACAAATGTAAATCTGAATTACTTACAAATCATCTACTAAGTCAATTGATAAGAAAAATAAAGAAAAAAAAATTCCTTTAGTCGAATTGCAGTTTTCTTTTTCTTGTAAAAGATCATTCTGAATTTTTTTTGGGAACAAAAATTTAGTATTGGCAATTTAAATAATTTATCTTATATATTAATCAAATTAATTACTGTAAGAAGAATAATGGAAATACAGATATTTAGCTGAACTTTTTCAAATTTATGATCTTATAATGATAAGACAGTTAATCGAAGTAAACATATATTATCTTGATGTATAAGGATAATTATCCTGTGAAATAGGGTTTATGTCAATAGCTTAGTCAGATATTTAAAAGTTAAAGATGAGTTAGGATAGTAATAAATTAAAAATATACTACTTTTTATTAGAATTGATTACTTTGTTTTTTTTATATATTTGCTTATTTTAAGACAATAAATGTGTAAAATATGTAGATATAGATAAACTGGGCAAAGAAAGGAAGAAGCAGTTTTTTTATTCAAGTTTTTAAAATGTAGATATTTGGCATAATCTGATTAATTTTTAAATTAACTAATTAACTTTCTTTAATTTTTTTTGGCAGATAAGAAAGATGAGCTTGGGATGATAGCAGATGCTTAATATAGAAATATTTTTATTTAAATTTTGCTTCTTTTTGTTTTTCTTGTCCTTGATCAAACCTTAAAAAATTAGTTCAAAAATCTATCAGTTACAGAAAAAATTAAAGAAATAAATCATAATTTGATTAGTTTAAAGTTTTATAATGCCTTCTCTAAATTAACAGTTTTTAAAAATAATTTTAATTCATTTTTATAAGAGAAACAATATATAACTTATGAAAAGATAGAAAATTCTAGTATTGCTTTGTTCATTGGGTTCCAAATGGACCTTCAGGTGCTTAATGTCTTGTCAGGACCTTTTTATGTCGTCTTTATTGGATCAAGAAGAAGCTGAAGACGATAATGAAGTTGTGAGGAAGTTCAGAATGATTCCATAATTCCCATAGGGTAGATGTAGATCAAAATAATCACACTATTTCTGACAAAACAAGAATCTATAATAATAATAAAGTTCTCTGTAAACATAAATATTGTTATTATTTAATTCAGAAGAATAATATTAAAAAATATATATATAGATACTGTAAAAAATTGTTGTTGATATAAAATAATGTTTACAGAAATATTGCTTTCGAAAAAATAAAAATACATTTTATACTTAAAATATAATCATTTCGGTCTAAAGATGAATTTATAGATCCCTATCGCAAATACATCATTATAGAGCAAACAGAGTGTAAGTAAAGCCATCAACATCGATAAAATAACAAAACATAGATAGACATTATCTTTGTTGACATAAGAAACAAAAGCAAATCTCAAACATATCATAAAAAACTAGTTTCGAACATGAAAATCAAGCCAAAAATGAAGATATTATTTGTAAGAATTATTTTTTAAAAAATTAATAATAATATTTATATTAATATGAACACATAGATACCAGAAATACCTGTGTAATGTTAAGTTAACTGTATGGGATATAGAAATAAAATAAAAATGAACCGATTATTTATAAAAATATTTTTATAAAATAGCAGTACTGGCATTATAAAAATATTCTTATAAATTATAGCTTTATTTTTATTTTATTTCTATATCCTAGCCGGTTAACTTAACATTACGCAGGCACTTCTGGTATTTATTTTGTTCATATTAATAGGAACTAACATGAAACTCGCGTTATATTTTTACGGAATTATGATTGTATATTGCTGCATAATGGCTGTGTCATCTATCAGAAAATAACAGTTTAGGCCGGTTTCCAACCTAAGGTAGCTAACTGGAAAATCATTCCACAACTATCACTTCTGTTAGTGGGATAGATGAAAGATGGGGATCGGCAGGATAGTTCTAGACCGGGATTCGATCCTGAATTCTTCACGTGTCAACACCAAAGATGGGGATCGGCAGGATAGTTCTAGACCGGGATTCGATCCTGAATTCTTCACGTGTCACACCGCCACGCGTTCTTTCGTTCGACAAGGTCAAGTATAGTTATTCATGGTGATAGTATTTATCATGAAGTCATCATGATATCAGATATAAGGCATTTGATATCATAATAATGTCACTATTATGATATCACGAAAATATGTCGATAGAAACATTGTGATGATGCCACCTATCGACATGATTTCGTGATGTCACATGTCTCAATTTCGTCATCCTTTCGTTGTGATATTATCGGAAGGATTACGTCACATATCAATAAGTCAATATATGTGACGTGACATATCGATAAATCGATATGTGTCGTGATTGATAAGTCGAATTCGGAAGTGACGTCATATATCATTACAAATTAAAGATGTCTTCATTTGGGACGCTGTATTTACCCCGTAATTATCTCTTCCAAACATCAGTAGTATGTCCACTGTCAAACATTCCACAATGCAAAAATTTGAAGAATTAAAGGCTTATTTTCGTTGCTATAGCTAAAAAACCGATTTCATAGCTAATTTTGACCACTTTGTCATGCAATACCCATAACCATCCTCAATGTGTGTCAAAATTTCAAATTTTGTAAGGATGTTATCCTTATTAAACTTAGAATTTTGATGCACATTGAGGATGGTTATGGGTATTGCATGACAAAAGTGATTAAAATTAATTCTGAAATCGGTTATTAATACAGATTTGAAACGAGTTTTTATGATAAGTTTACATACATACAGATACATGTATACAACACTTTCATATAATGCATATATATATACATACATTAAGTTTACATACATACAGATACATGTATACAACACTTTCATATAATGCATATATATATATATATATATATATACATACGTGTTATATTTGTATCGTATACACATACAATATATTGTATATGTGCGTGTGTCTGTGTATCAGTTTATGTAAAGAGGGGATATGCCACGTCGGGAAAATGTCATCTTTATAATCAATATTTTTCATTTTAATCTGCCAGATATCATTATGTAATAATTCTTGCGATTGAGAAACAGTCTTGAAACTAATTGCGGATGTCATTTACTATAGCATGTTTTGCTTTCTTTTTATTATTTTTAAAGAAAAAAATAAATAAATATAATAATTTTAATAGCTGATATAATTAATTTTTAATGCCTTAGAAAAAAATTAGATATTTGATAATTGATAGCTTTTATATTAACATTAATGGATGTAAATAAATTCAAGATTGATAAATACATTCTGATTAGTTTTATTGTTGTATATATGCGATCAGTTTTTAATAAATAGGATTAGCATCTTATACCAAGCTTTGGAGAAGAAAGAAAATTTATGATTAGTTTTATTGTTGTATATATGCGATCAGTTTTTAATAAATAGGATTAGCATCTTATCCCAAGCTTTGGAGAAGAAAGAAAATTTATGGGGGGGTGATATCAATGCAACATGCATTATAGTTGGTTTATATGCATATAATGTGGAGAATGGATTTATAAAAACTATATTTTTTATTAAATGCCAAAACTGTTTTCAGCATTCAAAGCTTTAAAACCTTAATTTTATTAATTTTAATAATGATATTGTCGGATTTGAACTGATTGTGATTAAAAAATAATGATTAACAACTGAGCTAATGAATCACATTAATAATGATATTGTCGGATTTGAACTGATTGTGATTAAAAAATAACGATTAACAACTGAGCTAATGAATCACATGATACGATGACAAGCTGTTATAGAGCTCTATTTTGTCAGAAGTTCACATAATCAGGAGTTGTTAACCAAAGCATGTGTCGTTAACCAAGATATTTTTTCTTTCAAAAACTCGTCGTTAACCAAGGTACCACTGTATTAAATATTTAATATTCAAATATGTGAATGTTCATATAATATATATATATATTAGATACATTTAAATATCTGCTCAATAGCAGGTGTAAAGCATGGTTTTACAATATCCCATTAAAGTTCTAGTCTTATTCACCCAGTTATCTACTTTACAAACAATAGTTAAATGCTAACTCATAGATACTGATATCAAAATCAACAATTAAATTTACTACTACTTCAAGTACCTGTTAGAGACTTAATTGCTACTCAAATAACATGATTTTTGTAAACTTAAATAGAACATGAAAAATAAAACTTTGATAGCTTATATTTATTTTGCTTTTATTAATTTAAATCAAATTATGATTTTTTTTAAATATTTAACTATAAGATAGAAACATTAAAAGGTAGAAATGTCGATTCTTTGCTACCACTATTTATCATAAATGCTTGATAGAACAAACAATAATTGATGTTTGAGCACTGATTTTTATATATCTTAATCACCCAGCAGAATCAATGGCTGCATTCAGCAGACTCAACTGTTGTGGAACAGTTGAGAGATTTTCTGCTGAACGCGTCTTCAAGGTAGCGGACTATCGGAACTTATTGAGTGAGTGACGTCACGTTTGGTAGCGGATTTTCATTTACGCTACTATCCAACATGTTGAGTTATTTCAAGATGGCTGCGCCATGGATGTTATTAATCCAAAGGAACAAATAATAATATATAAAGTATACATATTTAATGGTGTTTATAACTGGCTTCGTTTTTTTCAGTAGTTTTCTTTCAATAATCGCATCCCCTGTTACTACTTGCGTTCAGCAGATATACCACCCGCTACCGCTACAACTCATCTGCTCACTTAGAACAGTTGAGTCTGCTGAATGTAGCCAATAAAAGATTTAAATCAATAAAACACAAATGCTCACAGTGCAATCATGTCATTTGTTATTTATTAGAATATACAAAGCAGATATCCTGCATTTTTACTGCTTTGAATGATAAATTTATTTTTTGGTATTTTTATATTAGCTATTTATTGGATTATTTTCGTATATAACAAATGTAACTGCATCCAACATAATGATATATTAAAATAAATACTTTAACATAGGAAAATCAAATATATTAGCAATCGGAGTGCAAAATTAAACAGTTATAAATTCGATCTAATGGCATACCGCCAAGCTGCACTTACTCCCTCCGCCTGACATATGTTAATTATTTTATCGGTTTGGCTGTGCTTGACTATTAGTAATTTCTCCATTAGGGGCAAGTCTTTCCGGTTTCTTATGCTCTTAATCACTCTTGATTCTGCCAGAGTACTTCTGTATTCTTTTCAAAGACTCGCTGCGCCAGGACGGTGCAAAGATTTCCTTTTCGGATGTTGTCTTTGTGCTCATTTAATCTCTGTTTGAAATTCCGAGCAGTGGCGCCAATATAGGTTTCCACTTGGTTATCTTCTAGGTTTTTTAGAGGCACTTTATAAACACCTGTCTTGAAGTCCTCTTTCCTCTTAGATTTATCATTATGGATAATCCCAAATATTGTGGGGGCTCTGCGGAATGCACTGTTCTTATTAGCCGTTCTTAAAGAGGATTTGACTGCTTTACTGCTGTGTAGTCGGTATGGGATCATGTGACAGTTATCCATATCAAAACTGCACTTGTTTCTTCCAGAGGCTTGCTGTTGTCCTGAGGTGGTGTCTGGCTTAAGGAGCTTGCTTTACGATATAATTTCCATAAAAAACCTTCACTATATCCATGTTTTTTACCTATTATAATGATTCTATTTATCTCTACCTTCCTTAGAGACTTGTCACTGCAATGCATTAAACATCTCTTAAAATAAAAGTCAAAAGCCGACTTTTTAAATGACCATGGGTCATACGACCATTTCGGTATCACTAGAGGAGGGGCAGAGGGTTTTACATAGACAGTGGTGTTGAATTTATTACGTCCCATTATAATTCTTATGTCCAGGAAA
>AYEL01066818.1:0-25033 GCA_000484575.1 Olivierus martensii | reverse complement strand
AATAACATTTATGTAAATTTTGAATTACACAACTTGATTTAATTAATATTCATTAATCAAAATTTGCATATTAAATGATTTTTATTGAATTTTTTTTGAAAATATGATCTAATTTTTTCTTCATTCATCACTTGTTTTATTCAGAGAATCAGCTGCTATCCAAAAATAGCAATTATTTCATTGAATGGTTAAATGTTCATATAAAATATTGGTGCTTTCGTTGACTTCATATATGGAATGAAAACTTTTGAAAAAAATAAAACTTGTAAACATATTTTACATTGTTAGAAAGAGAATAAAAAACATAATTATAAAAATTTCAAGATTTCTCCAAAGTTAAGCATGATATGATTAATTTTTTGAATATTAATTAGACTTAATTTCATTAATTGCCAGCATGCAAAAGGTTAAATTTAATCATTTCTAACTTTATTAATTTATTCTATAATATACAAAAGATTATATCTGTAATTTATTTTATATATTTTAACTTTCAAATATTTTTAAAATTTTATTGATAAACATTAAATATTTTGAACTGTTAGTTTTATTTCTTATTAAAAATACTATATAAAATAATTTATAGATTAGGATTGATTAATTTACTCTTGTTGATCAAGTTATTTTTTTTTTGTGTGTTCCTTTTATAATTGTTTCTTCTGTTTTCTGGGTTTTGAATAAAGATTATATTTGAGCCTTTCAGAAGCCAAACTGATCAACTTTATATTTCTGTAAATTTCTCGGTTTTACTTTGAGATCATTGCTTCTGCTCTTGTCTACTTTTACTATTTCATATTTTATAAACTAGCACTTAATTGAGCAGCAATAGTTTGTTTTCACAAAAACAAAAACATTTTATTCAAGTATAATGCTTTTGGTACTTCATACTCTCTTCAGTACATCAAGAATAATAGAATAGATAAATATTCTGTATAAAATATATTGATTAATAGCTCTTGATGTACTGAAGAGGGGTTGGAAGTACCAAAAATGTTACACTTGAATAAAATATGTTTTTGTGAAAACAAACTATTGCTGTTCAATTAAGTGCTACTTTATAAAATATTTCTGTTTTAGTCCCCAAGCACTTATTTGCACTAATCATGTGTTCAGGTATTAAAATTTAGAAATTTATAAAAAAGATTGAGTTTGCTTTCTGAGAGACTCATTTATTAAGAAGAAATATGATTTTTCATATAACATTTTTAAACGAATTGAATAAGCATTGAATGTTCTCCTTATGAAGAATCTTTTCAAATGATTTTGGAGGATAAAATGAACAATTTCTTTGTTTTATTTATTATAGTTTTAAGATAAATGTTAAACTAGAAATTTTGAACTAATCAAGTAAGTCTTCATGAGGGGAAAAAAGAAATAATATCCTATTATAATTTTTAAGTGAAGGAATTATTTTATTATGGAAAAGGTATCTTTAGAAGAAAACTTTTAACTGAAAATCTGAATCTAGGATATTGAAGAATATTTGAATGAATACTCATGCTTGTGATATATTTATTGTGTGTATTTAAGTGTGTAATTATTTAAGTATTGCTGTAAATAATTTTATATATAATATTATCTAAAGAATGCAAATTAGGAAAAATTCTGAACAGTTTCAAA
Organism: Olivierus martensii; assembly: GCA_000484575.1. Lineage (NCBI taxonomy): Eukaryota > Metazoa > Arthropoda > Arachnida > Scorpiones > Buthidae > Olivierus > Olivierus martensii. The sequence goes on along the minus strand of AYEL01066818.1, from coordinate 23,413 downwards.
TTTTCATCCTGAAAAATTAAGAAATAATATATATAAGGTATTCTAGAACTTTAATTCATTTATATTTAAATTTACAGACCCATTCTCGTAGTTCTTCCAAACATAATCATGTAGGAAAACAGAATGGTTCACAAAGCAGTCAAGAGGGATCTTCTCCAAGTTTATCACGAGGTAATTAATTTAATTTGTGACATCTTTATATATATAATGCTGATGATGATTATTTTTAAATAAAATTTTATTTGTTTTTGATAGAAGTTCTGATTTTTATTTATTAGTCTTTTACCATTCACTGCTGAATATAAGCCTTTCTCATTTTATTTCAAGATTCACTATCTTTAGCTAAAATCCACCATTTTGGATAAATCATCCTTCCATTTCATTTTTTGATATTAATTTTTTTTGTTTGTAATTCTAGTTTTTTTTAAATTTGTTTTGTCTCTTTATCAACTACTATAATTATATTGACAAGCTTGTTTCCATTTGAGTATTCAACAGTATTCTTTACAGAATTATAGGAATAAAACTGAATATATGAATATTATAATATATATATAATCTAAATTGAATTATATAATAATAATATGTTGATTTATCATATATTTATTCCAATATATACATAAAATCTATAAAATATTATAAGTTCAAAGAATACAAGCACTATTGGCAGTCAAAAAAAATAATATATTATAATATAACATTATTAATATTAATTCCAAATTATTAATTTTTATATATTTTTGTAATTTTAAAATTTATATTCCATTTTGGTGTAATTTAAAATTTTGTATAGTTTGATTTATGTTCCGTGCATTGTTCCATGTAACTGAAGATGGTATTTAAGATAACGAAAACGTTTTTAGTGTTATTAAACTGTTAATATATTATTGAAATATATTCAAATGTCACCTGATTATATAAATAATGATAAAATAACTTCTATAATTAGCATTAAACATTATAAAACAACTTAAAGAACAATTTTCTTAGAGAACCTAATAAAGAAGTTAAATGGAATTATAATAAATCATCTATTCATACAGATGACATTATGTTAATTATTATTTACAAGGGGAGCTTGCCAACCAGGTAAAAACGAAAAGGAACCAAACTTTATAAATAAAGATAGTATCGATAGATAGTTCGATCTGTCGATTATTAAGAGATATAATTCAAATATAAACGATTAATCAACAATCAAATTTGGAATTCATTCATGACGCGGAAGAGAGAAATGCAGTGTGAGGCGGTCCATCAAAGCGTATCTTTGTGCCGACTGCTGCTATAATCGGCGTAAAGATACGTTCCGAAAAAGGTGCGCTTTTATCGTGGAGCATGTCTTGTTAGTTATTCTAATTTTTGCAGAAAAATTCGGATAAAAGCTCATTTCTCGAACTTTTATCGGAAGTTTTGATTTTAAACTTCGAAATTTTGTTCAATATTCTATAAAACATGTAAAATTTAAATATATAAATATACGTATATATATTTATACCGTGAATTTTCTTGAAACCGAAGTCTGATTTTTGGCATCGAGCCACTTCTGATGTATATATCGTGTCAAGAATCATTGGCTACAAAATTTTTTTTTAATTCTAATGGCCATGCGTTTGAATGTATTGGCCGTTTTGAATGAATTCAAATCAGTGAACGTTTCCAGCTGTTCCGAGGTGGCCTGAGCGAAGAGTCGGCCGACCCCGGAAGAGCGGAAGATGGCCATAAGCAGCCGAGGAACAATCAGTTTCGGACCAGCGGTCAAGAGAATAAGTTCCGTCGATTACTGGTGCACACAAGGGTATTTGTTCTTTAAGTTCTTTTAGTTTCTTAACTATAATTAAAGTTCTGTTTTATAATTTATAAATGTAGCTTTATTTACAGACTATTTTACGTTCGCAATGTGACTTTATTGCACGTGAAAATAATCTTCTACCCTGTTAATATGGAGGGTATAGCCCACCCGCCTTGTTCTCCAAACTTTTATGTGACAATAAAAAGAAGGAAAAAATATATTAAAGGAAAAAACATGTTGAATTTATTTTTTACAGACAATACTATGATAATCAAAATAAAAACATTTCAGACATAAGATAAATCGACATCTTGCGCACTTGATAAATCTTATTTCATCAGGACAATTAATACATGTGAGAGAATCTGTACATAAAAATTCAAAACATGCTTGCTTAACATTAGAAAATTGGCAACGATTATCTACTATTCCGGCTGACCACCAAGAATACATTATTAGAGGTCTGAATATATCGGATGAAATTTGGTGATGTATTAATGATTGTAGACGTATGATACCTGCTCTGCTTGTCCAGTTTTCCTCATTAGGCAATGTAGAATGGTCATATAACAATTCTAAAGCAGTTACAATTCTCTTTTATAAGTATTTTATTTGTCTATGTACAGTTGTGTCTAATGGCTGACATTGTGCTGTACACTTTTCAGGAATTATTACAATTCGGCATTCCGGTCGGTTATTTTGATGGCCAAAGATACTTGCATAAATTTCTGAATTAGTGTGTCCAGTCCAAGCATCGATAACAATGACAAAATCTTCTGTGATAAGAGGAGCAAAGGTCGTTTTGTAATAATATTCAACCAGATATCTAGATAATTTTCCAGATTTGCTGCAACATGCGTTGATATTGGGTGTTGTTATATTGTATAAAAAAAAACAAAAACAAAAATTGAATTTTGTATAATCTCTTATTCAGCAGTTGCCAGTTGATTCAGAAAGAAAAAAAAAAGATTTATAAAAAGTTAACAAAATTATAAATATAAAAACACTCCATTTAATTAAAAATATATATTTTCCGCTATCAAAACAGAACTTTGGGCTTTTATAATAATTGAAACTTTTTATAAACAATGGTTTTTTATATATATACTAGAGTAACAATTGACAAAAGACTGTGCCATTTTTATTCAGAGTACTGGAAAGACTATCTTTGAAATTGAATGTATAGTGCTCTGTTGAACCACTCCAGAGGGATATGGTCAAATGCTAGATAGAGGTAACGAAAAAGGACTTATAACTGTCCCAATGGTATAATTTTTTGACTTGTTTCATTCCACTGATACTCACTGGCACATTTCATAAGAGATTTTTATCTTAGAATTTTTCAGTTTTATTTCTCCTTTTATTTTGCTTATAATTTACTTTATTATACTTGACATAAAAGTAACTTTTTAAATTTCTAAAGTTGGACTGTAGTTTAAAACTTTAATACATCTAGAAGTTTTCTTCTTTCTAGAATAATAAAAATAATTTTCTCTATGCATTGATAAAAGTTCTATATAAAATTCGTAGCAGACAATATTAGTAAATTCTTAAAAATCTGCACGATATTTTCATTTTTTTTTAATGGTTATAAAACTATATAATATCTTTCCTCCTTAATGAATGGCAATAAAGAATATATTCTTGTAAAAATAATAATTTAAGACTCAATAAATCTTAAATAAAAATGATTTATACAGACTTAACTACTCTCGTTGACTCAAGTGTATTTTGTAGTCTTATTTTTTTTTTATTCTTTTAGCATCTCAGGTTTTATTAATTCATATATTTTTTGGAAGATTGGGAAAATTTCTTTTAATTTTTCTCTGTAAGTCTTTTCAATTCTCAAATTTCTTAGTCATAATTTTTCAAAATTCTAAGAAAATTACATTTTAATAAATCACAAAATTATATTTTCTTTTGTGAAACTGAAAAAGAAACAAAAAAAAAAAAAATGCATCATCAAACTTAATTTAAAATTCCAAACTAAATTATTTATAAATATTTATAGTTGAATTAATCTATCTATTTTATGTTTCATCTGCCATGGTATTAATATGTATGTCATTGTTCCTATTGTTAACATATTTCTTCGTTAAAGACACCTGCTCATGACATGACACATTTCAATGAATAGAAAAGAAGAGAGAGAGAGAAAGGATAACAAAAAAAAAGAAGTTGGAATATCACGAAACTTGCAAAAATATAATTCAAATGAATCGAAAGATGAAAATTTCGAAAATGTTCAAGTATCATCAATCTTTTAATGGAATGATAATAAAATGGGATATCCGATGCTGTCACTAACACATGCTTATATATTTTGATGATAATAATAGTTATAATAATAACAACAAACTATATTTGCTGAACAAATTGCATTAAGTAAATATCGCTACTTTTCTTTACAAAATTATCATCATAAGTTTGTTTAAAAATTAAAATTAAGGTATCAAGAATATTATTATAAATAAATACTTTTTAAAGAACATTTAAAACCAATTAAAATAATATTTTGAAGAATATAAGATATTTATAAAAATACACTGAGAAAAAATTATTTATAAACTTAAGAAATGAAGAGATAAAGCCGATACAAAAAAGCCTAGAGGTAAGTTTATCTTATTACTGCATTAATGCTAAAAAATTATTTAAAAAAAGTAGAAATAGTGCTGAATATTATTAAAAAATTGCTGTAAAAATTGATTAAATGCAGTAAAATGTTATTTTTTTATTCGATTATTATTGTAATAAATCGACATTTCAAGAATGTGATGATTGTAGAGAATATTTTCATGTTTAACGCTATAATTTCTTTTTAAATAATTATAAAAATTCATGTATTAAGCGCTTAATCTCTAAAATAATACAGCAATCAAACTATTGCTGTTCTATACAAACAAATTTTCCATGATATTTAGAATATTGTATTCCTATTGAATTTCTTACTCTCTATTCAATATTATACTAATATTGAAGATGTATACTGCTATAGAAGATATTGAATATGACTAAGAAGATATGGATAAATAGTATGCTAATTCATTCTTGAAGCATAACATAATTGACAATTTTATCAATAATATTGCATGAAAATATAAAATAAGCGCAAGGATATTTTGTTATATTTTCTCCACTAGTGAATAAATACTTAAATTGTTGCAATATATTATCATTGCTCGCATTCTAGTTATAGTTTCTAAATTATGGATTAAAAATTTAAATTGTTTATACTTCTTAAAATAATTATAAAATTAAATAATAAAAAAATAAAATATATTATGCATACATAAAAATAATAACAAAATAATATAGCATATAAATGAAAACATAATTTTTATACGTAATATTTTATAAATTTAACGACATTTAAAGCTTGATTTTTAGATCTACTAATTTCATATATTCAACAATATCTTAAAGCTGTTTAGATTTTCCTCACGCATGGCAGAGATGATTATCATCTCTTCTAGATAATAAAGACAAATGTTTCATTGATAAGATAGATATTATCCAATATCTATAAAAAATGATGATACGAACCTAAACGGATACCTTCATTGCCTGAAAGTGAAGTTAAAGTGTCATTTTTGGTGTATTCGGGGATATAAGAAGAAGAAATGAAGAATATGTGGATAGGAAGGTGAGGAAATGACTATTGATGGGAAGAAAAGAAGAGGTAGACCCAGAATTAGATGGATAGAGGAACCTGAGAGAGAAGGAATCGAGGGAAAAGGATGCCATGAACATGGAGAGTTAGAATAAAAAATGCCGACCTCATTTTGATGAGACAATCAAGGCTTGTGAAAGAAGAAGAAGAAGACAATATTCAGAATTAAAAGCTTTTCCAATTAAGTATTTTTATTGTAAAAATTAATTTAATAAAATAAAAACAAAATTTCGTCCTTCTTCTAATAATATATATGGTGTACCAAAAATTTCTGGTCAATTGAGTGGTTTCTGGCGATCCTGAAATAATACTTTTGAGGAATCGCTGTTGAGATATATTCGATTTCATGAAATAGTCCATAGAGGAGCAATAAATGATAGAAACTCATCTACTGACGCTGATATTTTTAGCTTTACCAAAAGTTGTTAGAAAATCTGTGAAAGTTGTGCCTTGGGAAAACAACTGTAAAACAGAAATTTTTATGATGTCCTACAAATTTGAATACTATATATAAATAACATTTTTTTACGTGCAATTCAGTTTTTCCCCGAAAACAACTTTTAAAAGTTTTAATTTTTATTCAATATATTAAAAATATTTTACTTAATATATATATGAAAATATGAAATATATTATACAGCACTTAACATACAGTATATATACATAAAATTCGCGTAAAATTCGTTATAACTCGTAGATTATTTTTATATTAATTGCTATTTTTATATAAAATATCTTTCTTATATCAAGGCATAATTATGTGTTATTATTTATCAAACATCATATGTATTTTTTTTTAATAATTACATTTATTAATTTAAAAATAATAATAAAAAATTAAGCTATTTAAATTTATAAATACTTGCACTAAAAACACAATTATCCTTAACGAAACTAGATGGAAATCAAATCAAGAAAAATTAAAAAATATCAGAATTTATAATGAAAAATTCTGAGAATTCTCTCTAATAACTTTAATATGACCTAAATTTTAAGTGTTATTTCAAAAAATATAATTTTTTGAACTAATCACGTATTTCCTTTAAGTGCTTCGGTCACGTAGAAAATATAAGTATTTTATCAAATGATCTATGGTGTTTTTACAGCCTATCATATACCATAATCGGATAAGTGTACAATAAAAATCACTTGATCGTATAAACCACGTGATTCTTTTCTACTTTCCACTTATAGTAAAGGTTGATAACTGTATTGCGTGCACAACTAGTCGCTAATTTGAAGAACGAGATCGACGTTGTCGACACACCGAATTAAGATTTTTTTTTAAATAACAGATTTATTAAAACTTCTATTAAATATTTTATAATAATAAATTTTCTCTAAACTTTTATCGATAACAGATTTTGATTTAGAAATATATTTCACAGGCATACGAAAGAATATATTAGTTCAATACTTTATGTTTATGGTAGATTATTTTCCAACAATATTCCATTCAACTTTATGTAGAAGTAAAGAATATGCCAGAGGCTAGAGGTAAATGATATCCTACTACACAAAGATATTATTTCAAAGTAAAATAAAGGGAAAAAATTCATGCAAAACAGTTTATGGAAAAGCAACACCTTATAATGCACGAGTCTTCGTTTGTTTCCCATTGCGACTTTGGGTATAAAATTTAAAGCATCTTATATATATATATATAGAACATGCAAAACTCTGCAGGGTATGATCAATACGATGGATAACTTTTCTTTCAACAGTCAGCAAATTCAGTAAAGTGAATCCTTTAGATTGTTCTCCAGAACTCATCTTTGAAAGTAATTACAGTATTTATTCGTAGAGATATTCATTGTAGACAACTTGAACGAGATGTTGGAAAATATAATGGACCTCTTCCTGCCCGAAGGATATTCAAACCAGAATAGAGTTACATTATTTTTTTTTCCTTTTTTGGTTTGTGCATAATAAAGACACTTAAATGTATCCGAATAAAAAGGTTGCTAACGTCGCAATGTTTGTACATTTTTGATACTTATTAAATTAAAAAAAAGAAAAGAATTATCTGATTTAAAAATTAATTAGTCGGAATTTTTTTTTGAAAAATTTGTTAATTATCTGATATTTATTTATTTATTTATTGAAGCATATTAATTTAATTTGATAGAGAGAGAGAGAGAGAGAGAGATTTAATTAATTGCATAATGCTACTAAGACAACAATTTTGATTTTGTAAAGAATACAATTAAGGCAACAAGTTAGTAGTAAATATGCCGCATTTAATTGTTTACTGGCTTCTTCAGAAAGTATAATGGAATTCATTAAATTGCACGGTTAAGTTTTTACAATATTACAACAGGAATGCGAATTTACTTTTTTTTTTTTTAAGTGATAAAAATGCTTCTTGCCTAAAGATTTTTGTTTGGCTTACACGTAATTAAGATATTTAAATAAACCTGAAAAATGCTACTAGCATCCGTTGGAAGTTTGCAGATATTTTGATAGACTAAAATGAGTTATTAAAATTTTGTTAATCATGAGAATTTTTCTTTCTTATATTTATTTATTGAGGCGGATTAATGTAATTTTCTCGAGCGGAATTACTTAATAAGCAAACACTTTCTGAACTTTTTTATGCATTTAAAGTTTGTGTATCTTCTGCTTTCTTTACAAAATCAGTAATCTAACTCGCTACAACCCGCTAGAAAACAAAAATTTATAAATAAAAAAGTTTTTTCTTCTCTTTCACATTCCTCTATTGAAGAATAAAAACTTATCCAAGAACTGAATGTTTGGAACACAAAGTATTCAATTGTTGCTAATTAACTCGATTTTAAATCGGAAAATCGATTATAGACTGTATATCGTCCCTCTCACTGCAAACTAGCGAAATTGCATTTTATTTGTGTATTGTGTGTCCACAGTGTGAATTTACAAAAATTAACGAAAATGTTTTGTAGTGTAGGAGAATAAACATAATTTTCTAAAATGTATTAATTAAGAACCGTGTTATAGAAGTACCGTGTTATAGGAGGGATATCTGTATTCCAAAATATTCCATGATGATAATTGTTTTAAATATTTTTACGTACTTATATTAATAAAAAAAATCTAATTTTTTATTCGTTAGATTGATAAGCAATTATAAAAACATTAATTTACTATTATTACAAATTTTAATGCAAAGTGTTAGTAAATTAGAAAAATCGGTTGAAATGTCAAAATATTCCATGATGATAATTGTTTTAAATATTTTTACGTACTTATATTAATAAAAATAATCTAATTTTTTATTTGTTAGATTGATAAGCAATTATAAAAACATTAATTTACACTATTACAAATTTTAATGCAAAGTTTTAGTAAATTAGAAAAATCGGTTGAAATATTCTTTGAAAGTTTTACTAATTAAGATACTTTTTATCATTTATTTATTTATCGAAAAGTGTTAATTTAATTTTCTGAAGTGGAATTAATTAACTAAGCACAAAGTACTATTTTAGCAACAAATTTGATTTAAAAGGTAATTTAGCAATAGCGAATACCATTACCGCAACAAGTGAAAGAAGTAAGCTTGCCCATATTTAACTATTTAAGACTCTTACATTAATGCAATTTTTCTGGAAAAAAAGAAGAAGAAGAAGAACTATGAAATAAATAAAACGATACTGGAGCGGTGCACTTTCAGAATTGCAACAGTATGTGCAGGTTTTTCGTTAACCGTGATAAAAACCTACAAGACATCGATTATTATAAAAATAATATTTTCGTAATTTTGAAAACAGATAGACAGGATTCATCAATTTTCTTCTGTTTTTTTACGATTTCAAATGAAAGAAACGCTTCCCTCTTTTGAATATAAGACAAACTATATCGAAAATTTCATTTTTGCCAGAGGATAAACAGAAATGAAAAATATAAAAGAAAATACAGAAATTGTGATTTTTTTTTCCTTTTTTTTTTAAATACGATATTTTTGGGTTTCTTTCATTAATGTAAAAACAACAAAGAACAAACTGATCCGAAAGCAGCGTTTATATTTATTGATAAAAGGTCTTGTGTCGTTGCTCCAACATCATTGATCAAGTTTAGATACAACACCTGGAGATATGTACCAACCAAACGCATTAAGGCCAGCTGCCTCGAGCATTAAACTAACTTTGTCTCTAGATATTGCTATTCGGAGTATTTTTTTTTCTTTTTAGTTTTTCTTTGACTCGTTCTTATTGACGGCTTTCTGATGTCGGATCTGTCAACGAAGATCCTGCGAGCAACATCCTGTCAAAGGCAAAGCATGAAACGACAATAAAAAAGATGAGTTTATATCTTGTTAGTTTGCCAATCCATCTCTCAATGAAATACACTTATTTGTTGGAATTTCGGAGGATTTTCTTTTTTTCCCCCTTTATATAAACCACTCATTCAAATTTTGATTAGTCTACTTTGTTGCATCGGTTCTCCTTATCCTTCAGTCATCCACTTGATATTCTTATTATATACGTTATTACAATATTTCTGTTGCAACAGTTGTTTATTTATCAACAAGTTGATTATTATTTATAAAAATTTGCTTTATATAGATAATATCTGAATGGTTAAAGAATATTTTTTATCGTTTTTAGAATAAATAATTGGCATTTCTGTAATGCTAAAAAGATAATGAACGATATAATTTTACATTTGTCAAATTTATAACTAGAAAAGGAACAAAAAATGCTCACTGTATAACAGCACAAATCAAATAATATTTACAGTGCTATCAGAGAGAAGGGCAAGAGGGGCGATTGCCCCGAGTCTCACGATTTTAGAGACCTCAATTTTCATGATTTTAGGGGATTTTTACCATAATATATTTATCAATTTTGTCATTTTAAATGTAAGCAAGCTTTTGTGAAATAAATAAATGTTAAATATTATTGCTTTTATTTTCTTGTCAATTTTATTTTAAATTTTGAAGGGCCTCAGAAATATTAGTTATCCCAGGCCTCGCATTTTCTCTGAAAGGCCCTGAATATTTAATAATTAAAGATATGATATAGCCATTCAGTTTATATCAATAGAAAGTATATTCAATAACTTATCTTGTATATAAATGTTTGCATCTTGTACATTCTGATGATGAAGGATTTTATATCAATTAATAGAGAAAAAATTGGTTCCTCTATATTTTCTGAAAATGAGAATAATAATTTATTAAATATATTAATTTATATATGTTTCTGAGCTTTTTTTAAGCATAAGTTCTCTCAAATATGGAAAAATACAGTAGCTTAAGTTATGAACAGATAATTTATGAAAGCTTAAATAAATATAATAAACAATTAAACCCAAAACACGAATTTATTTCTAGATCACTTTTCTTCTTTAGAGTAGAAAAAAAAAGATCAGAAGGAAGTGAATTCATCGATAAATCGATAGCTTTTAATGGGTAACTTGAATCTATTTCCCGACTCGATATTTTTGACAAATATAATTTTCTTTCCTTTAAGATATGTTTCTATAAGTCGATTGTATTAAATAATAATAATAATAATAATAATTCAAGAATAATTCTGACATACAATTCCACTAAAAATCAAGCAAACAAAAATTGAATTGGTTCGATATGGCTAACTCAGTAGAAACTCATATCGATGTTTAATACATTGTTTGACAGTCTCTCAATGGCCGTTCATTCGTCAAAGTGAATGGGAGTTTTTAATGATCTAAGTTATTTTTATCCAAGCAACTACAATACAGGTTATTCCATTGAGTAAGGTCAGTCAAAGTCATTGTTATTATCGATCAAACTATATTGAAATTTTACTTGCCACAGTTGGCTTTGTGCAAAAATAGAATCTAAATAAATTGCATTCTTCAAAAGTCTGTTTTCAGCCGAAAATTTTACTTATTATGTTTGTTTAGTACTTCAACTTTAATGAAAAGGATGTAGAGTAGTTGTAACATCTACTGTATCATCCATTGTCAGATGAGTTGCAGTAATATTCGTGTAATTTCTTTTAATTTTGGCTGATAGTATTAATTAACATGTCTGAGAAAATTCTTACTTATTATTGTTAACTAGAAAAGGTAATTTAATATTTATTATCCTTTCAAGCAGCTTAATTTTTTTTTCAATATTTTATATTTCTTTTCCCAATAACTTAGGCATTATCTTCTTATATTAGAATTATTTTTACTTTTTAATTACTTAAATCTATCAATTTTTCATATTGTTATAATTATTTCAGTTCAAGTCAAAGTAATATAAAAATTACAAATTAATTTTAACAAAGAAACTTATTAATTTTGACTTATTTTAAGCAAATAGAAGATTTAAGTCGTGTGTAAGAAAACTTCAAAAAAGTTTCAGAAATCTTCTAGAAGAAGTTTGACGTTGACAAACGAAGAAACTTCCATATTTCTTTTTCTCTTTTTTTTTCATTTTTTATAAATCTTTATTCGAAATGCAATAGAATTTTAATGTCTACAAAAATGTACTTTTTCGAGAAACTGACACAGAATTTCGATGAGATATACAGGTACAAAGTAATATATATAAAATTGATTTAAGTGGACAAAAAAATTATAACGTCCTCTCTTCAGTTTTGAAGATATGTAAGGGGAAATTCTATTGTCATTATAAAGACAAAAAAATATTGTCGACAAGCGAGAAGTGGCAAGAGAAGTGAAGATATTATTATAAGGTTGAAGTGCGATCAGTTTGGTAGCGGTAGATATTCGAAACCAAAAACCATTTGTTCGTAGTACTAGACAACAAAATTACATGTAGATAGATGATGCAGGATGTGTTATAACTAACAACTTTTCTTATGCATCTTGTTGGAAGGGTGTACTTTGCTTTTTTTTATTTTTTTCCATCCTTATTGGAGAGAGTGAGAGAGAGCAAGGAGGAGATCCATCTGAAAAGGCACTTTTTATGTTGAAGGCATATATTGAATTGCAATGGGTGATCTCCAGCTCTTCATTTTTTCGTTTGCTCTTTTGTTCTCTTGTATAATTTAATTTATTTCTTAAAACGATTTTTTGGAAATTAAGCTTTTTAATTTTACTATTTTGATAACGTAATTTCCAAATTCTTTTTGCAGTTTTTCTCTTATACATCTAATATTATATATATTTTTAACTTAAATTCGTTTAAGATTGTTTGTTACTAATAAATTACAAAGATTATAAAGTATTTATATTAAAAAAAAACTGTAATAAATTTATCAATTTTGAAAAAAAAATATATTCTGATTATTAATTTTTATGCATTACTGTAGACATTCTATAACCATCTTTAACTCGTTCATGATCTAAAATTTGTATGTTTACATATGAAATTTCAGTGTCTACAGACTAGATATCATTCCACACACACTAACAATGATATCTGTACCGAATTATCTAAAAAGACTTCACACCATTTGCAACTCATACACGATGCATAATTTAGGAAAAGCGTATAAAGAATATACGATTTGCACACAGCATTTACTATCATTTTCCATCAAAAATCGATCTTTTGTAAAGACAACCTTCCACACCAGATGGAGCCAAAAGCGACAATCGATTAGATAAAAGCCAGACATCACGTGATTACAAAAGTCTGTGCAATATCTGAAGGTTCGTCACTAATACTTGGCAAGCATCCCATTAATATCTTACACTGATGTGGACGTTCATTTGAAGTTAGCAATATAACGTTTTAACGGAACTCAAAATTGATCGTATTGATCCATAGAATTGAATATGATAAAACGTTACATTATTACTTCCTCTTTGATAAATATTGAAGAAGTTTTAATAGCTAAAACTGCTTTGATATATATATATTTTTTTCCTTCTTCTTCTCGGATCCCTGTACAAATAAAAGCAGTAAGACGACCGACCATTACTTAAAACAGATGTTAATTCATAAATATCTAACAGCTCTTAATTTTTTATATACTTAAAAGAAATATCAAAAGCAAATGATTAACAATTTAGGAAACTCTAAATAAATAAATAAATAAATAGAAGATTTTCCTCAAAAAACTAGATAGAAAATAAACGTAAAAGTTGAAACTTTCATCATCAACATCATAACATACTTAAGAGCATTTATAACATATATTTATTATTTTTAACAAATGCACATTTAATCAACGAACAGTTCTTTAAACTTTATATAAAATTTAATGAATTAAAGATGATTAAGTAGTTATGAAACTATTTTTTCTATTATATACAATATTAAACAGTAAAGATTAAACATCTTATACTTGAGAATTTAATATTTTAATTTTTAATAGTTGTTCTTAAGGAAAACAGCTGTCCATCTGTATAGAATTAAAGATTAATTAAATGTATATATATAGATAGACAAGACTATACAGAATTAATTTTTAATTATACAGGTATAGATGGACAAGACTATGACTAGAGATCAAGACTGGTTAAATAAGTAAATCTTTATTAAATTTCGTGTTTAAATATCTCGTATATCTCGTTATTATTATATTATTATTTTGTTTAAATTAATAGTTTAATTTTAAATATTTTATCTGATATGCTTTCATATACAGAAAAAAGAAACTGTTGCAGTTTTAATGATGAGTTCTATATAAATAAATTATGGAAGATTAACTATAAAATTATTAATAAATGTATAAGAAAATAACTTCTACGTAACAATGACGTTATCACTACGCCAGCATGACATAAGCAATTGTTACATCACCATAATAACGTCATGCATCAACAATGTTACGTAACGATGGCGTCATTCCAGTGCGACTGTGATGTCACTGGAATTCCAACATAACTCTGAAGGATTTAAATGAAGTTATTTTCGTTCTACCCAAAATGCCCCATCTCCTGGAGCCATCTCTAGAGGAGCATCTTTTACCCTCAGGGTCGTCATACAAAATTCAGTCCCCACAGGTCAAACGGTGTGGGAACAGACAGGCAGACGAATATTGCATTTTATATATATATAGATAGATAAATAGACATGTAAGAAAATATTTACTATTTAAATGAAATATATTGTGACAAAAATATCAAAGAAACAAAATTTCGAAACCAGGATGCTACTAACCTGTCAGAAGTTGAAGAGGATATTATACTTGGTAGAGAAATAACATTATATAATGATATAATAACATTATATAATAACAGAATAACATTATTCATGTTATTCTGTTTTAAAAGGAATTTTTAAGTACTTAAACAGATAAAGTAATAAACACATAAAAGAAAAATATAATTTAAAGTAGTTGCTTTAACAATGAAGTTCATTCAAGGTTACGATATGAACCTGAGAATCAAATCATTTACACTTGGTAGACTTTTAAAGAACTAAAGTTCCATAATCAAAATGCTAACTGAAGAAGAAAATTCTGTCAAGAATTAATTAGATTATTATATTTTGTTCTAAATTTAAAGTAGCATAAGTTACTAATGACTTTATATCTTACTAACATAATTATTTTTATCTTGCAATTTTTTATTATTAATTTTTCGTATTATAACAAACTTTTGTCTGAAATTATAATTATTTTTTTTTTGTAACATTTTTTTAAAATTTACTATTAAATACTTATATATATGTATAAAAAAATAACCATGAAGTTTTTTAATGCTAAAAATTTTTTTGAAAAGATAAACATAAGGAAGTAATAAAATTAAACGAGTTTTTAAAATGTTATTACACACGAAAAAATTTTAACGTTTATTGTTAGCACAATGTTTGTTTATTCGTAATTTTATACTCCAAATTGTATACGGGTGTCATAAAGTATGCAAGTGACAAGAAGGGTTTAAAATTATTATTCTTAAAAAGCAAATTCCCTATAATTCATAACTTATTATTAAATAGTCTATTTGCCATTACACGGATAGTTATTCTTTAAAGTAAAAAAAAAAAACAATAGCGTAAAATCTGGTTATATAAAATAAATTCTTATTGGTTTGACTCTTCAAAAAGAGTTCCTGGCAAGAAGCCACTTCAGATAGGATCCCAGAGGAACAATAACTTAAAAAAAAAAGACACAGTGAAACTCTTAAATCATTCTTGTGCTAAAGGGAAATTCTTCTTAACTCAAGTACTTTCCAGATTTGTGACAAAGTAATAAACTTTTTATAACAGAAAACGTTGTTTAGGGGGGAGTGTCAAATTGCTATAACAATGAAGAGAATGCTGGATCGTGTTCTGATCTAAAACTCATACAATCTTTAATAAAAGTTTTATAAATTAGCTAAAAAATAATAATAAAAAATTAGTCTCTGTTAATGAGTTCATCTAAGACGAATCTCTCCAAAATTTAATTATAAAATTTATATTAAAAGTAGAACTTTTTAAAGAAAGATTTTTAGTAATTAATAATAATAATTATGAAGATAATTAATATTAGAAAAACTTTCTTAATGATAAAAATTAGTTATCGGGAACAAATTTTATAGTTCTCGAAGTATAAAAAGAAAAAAAAAAAAAAATGAAAATTGGTTGTTGTAGGAAGTAATACAGGTGAAATCCGGAATCACGTAACTGTAGCGACTGAAGTGATAGATACACTGACAAAATGTGCTAGGTGAAGTGATGGATGAGGAGAAACGAACAACAGAATAAGGAAAACACGCTAACGGTTAATCCTACAGAAAATCCTATGTAAGATGTGTTGAGTTTCGTACAAAACAGTTTGTCTTACCATATCGATATTTTATAGTCTCTTTGTTTATATGAGTAATAGTCGATGTAAATTCGTTTTTGAAAGAGTCTTACAGAAAGGCCACTTAATTTTACTCTAGTTCTCACGTCTCGGATATACTATTTTTCATTTTTTTAATATATTGCTTTGTTATTATTACTGTGTTTATTATATTAAAAATTATAATTTGATAACAAAAAAAAATTGTAGAAATAATTATATTCACTAACATTTATAGAAAACAAAATGTAAAAATATCGTTGACAGTTTTATGAGCATGAGAAGCATTTAATAGCTACATAAATATTTAAACAAATTGCTAAAAAAAATTGTAAAATTTCTTAAAAGAAAATGTAATTAATTTCGTTAATCGAATTATATTTTTGTGAAGAGTTATAAAATTCAATATTAAATAATGAAATTATAATATCGAACCGTTGTCAACTGTCTAGTAGTAAAATTTTAATTCTAACTAAAGCTATTTATTGAATATCTAATTTAAAACTATATATATATATATATCTCATTGGCATTTTTATCGTCACGATAATTAATCATAAATCATTCTAGAAAGAATAACGAGATAGAATATTATATATTTAATAAGCAGAGTAGGTTCGTGTTTACTTCATTATCACTAGAAATAAAATATATCACTCGAATAAAGAGAACTTTGCTACGTTTATATGCAGATTTTTTATTATTTTATCTAGAAGAGAGAGAGAGAGAGAAATATCAAGGATTGATGTTAGCCATCTAGAAATAGTTTTAAGAAAAGATAATTAAGTGCAGGAAATACCAGTCGGCACGCAAGAGTCGATTCGATTTGTCACCCAGTTACAAGTGACATTCCAATTTCCGAGTTAATACGATAACGCAATCTTAAAGGATTTCAAGTTTCGAATTGTTTGTTCAATCTTCAGTCAAGCTTCCAAACCAATAATTTTTATCTTCTAGATTAACTTTCATAAACCATACGTAAATTTACAACACCTAACGTCCGAAACCCATTATTCCTTCTGAAATATTAGTATATACATATACACGTATCTTTCTATTTTTTCTTTTAATTTATTGTTAGAAATATTGTATTATTGTCACTAAAAATAACTAGAAATTTTACTGTATTATATAAATTTTTATGACTTCTTTCAAAAAATAATATAAAATATTAATTAAGTAACTTGAAAGACAGAATTTTTCTTCGATACTTCAAAAAATTGTTGCAATAAAAATTAAAACTTAAGAAATTTTCTACTCTCTTCTACTACAAGAATAAATCAATTTCCAATAAAATTACTAATTTATTCATTAATACTGATGTTAATAGACTATTAACTAATTGAAATATCGATAATAATTAAAATTAATGAACTTAATCAAGTAGCTGAATAATTAATTAGCGAATTAAGTTTTTTCCCCCCTCTCGATCTAACATAAAATTATATAATCCATTAAGAATTTTTTTTTAAGTTTCGTACTTAATTATGAATGAATGAAAGTTCGTTTTACTAATGTTAATTAATTTTATAAATACATTTAATATCGTGCGGAGATAATTTAGAACCCTTCATAAATTATACTTTATGAGTAAGAATGAATGTATCATCAACTAGGTGCGTGTGAGAAATGTATCTTTTACGATATCTGGTGATGTAATCGTACTATTTCAAAGGCAAGATACAGACAGCACTACTCATGTGCAGGTGTCATAAATCTGCTTTACTCGAATGCTTCAGGATGAAGATTTAAAGGCAAGACTAAGGAAGAATAAGACGGTAAAAAGAAATTCATCAAAGACAAATTGATATATCTGTTCACACTAAGAAGAAACACGAAAAAGATGGCTATTTTTCTTTTTTTAAAAAAAAAAGAGGGTAAAAAATGCATTCAATCAAACACACAAAGGATCAAATTTTAATTATTGAATCTATATTTTGTTTCTCCTATTACACAACATTAATTTATTGTATAAGTTGTTTCATCATAATACAGTTACTAAATTTAATTTTCTAAACAATATGCTGTGGATTTCATTGTCTTTGGTACAAAGAGCTGCTTAAAATAAAAGACAATTCATTTACTTTTGACACATTGCATTCCCATTAAAATCCCATTAAGTTAGATATGTTTGGTATTCTTCTTTTATTCTATATGTATTTTTTTTTTTTTTGCTTTTATACTATTCTCTTCAGAAACTGTCAGATACTTTGATCTCCTGGAACAATGAGTGTTTGTTTCGAACAATAACATAGTGTGTGCTATTCGCCTCTTCATATTTTATTGTACGGATGTTATATTTTCACAAAATAATACAATTCATTATAATATTATTATTATTATTTTTAATATACCTAAAACACAATTTTATTGTCAATCATTTGAAGTATTTATTATTATTATTAAATTTCTTTAACAATCGATATTTCTGAATGTCATTGTTATAAATATTTATTTTGGATTTGTTTTAACTTTTATGAATAATTTATTATTATTTATTTTATATAATTTAAATCAAAAGGATGCGATGTAAAACGAATTTATGTGACATTATTTAAAAGATAAAACAGATTAATCCAAGTAATTAAACACCGTTACGAGTTATTTACTACAACATAAATGATCTATTATAGATAAGTAAACTTTATTAGCAAAAAATTTGGTGCTTTGAAGGCTAAAAAATATTTTTAAAATAGTAAACAAGCTTTTAAATAAGGAAAAAAAATTGATTTTTTTCTCTCTCTCTGTAAATATTTAAATATATAAAGCTATAAATCGATTCCAGTTCTTTAATTGCTGTTAAAATAAGTTAATTAGAAATATGAGAATTTTAATAAATTGAAATTATTATTTCTTAAGTTTTCTTCAGGTAACAATTGGGTTTAATCAAAGTAAATTCCACAATCAATTGTAATGCTCTCAGCAATTTCAGAAATGTTGTTACTCTAAGGAAGAGAATATGCAAGGTAGTTGCTGATAATTTGTAAACAGAATTCGTAACTAAGGATTTACAACACTTTTTAAATGTATTTAGTATTCAGGTGCCACATTGTATAAATACTTTATGTCATTACTAGCGTGTTGTTCTCTTAATCTTTAATTCTCTTGAATACCTTGTAAAATAAAACATGTATCCTTTGAATTAAGTAAATGCAAAGTTCTGAACTTAGAAATTATATTATGAAGTAGTTTAATATGTAAAAAAATTTTTCGATGAGTTTTTTTTAACCAAATTACTTTTATATAACTTTTTTTTAATATTAAAGAAACGAGAACAGATTAACAAATAATTTTTTTTATTAATTTTTGCCTTAGTTTCTTTATTGTATTTTTATTTTTTATTTTTTTAATTTAATTTTTCATTTTTTCTAAATCACTTTCATCTTTCTTTCATGTTTAAATATTTTCTCTCTAAGTAAATGTTTTTTTTTTTCTCTCCATATATCATTTTATTTAATGCATTAAAACATTAATTTTTTTTAATTTAAAAAAAATAATAATTTTAACAAAATTTAATTGAAACTAAAATTACTGTAAATATTTATATTTTTGTAAAAGGAAATTTTTTATTTTTTTATCTAGAAAAAAATTTATTAATGGTTTTTCTGTTCTCTATAATATATAAAAGTAAGCAAAACTAACAAAAAAAAAACAACTCTGGGACATTTTATTTGTCAGAATTCTTCATATTAGTTACAATCGGATTCGGAGATCTGAAGTTTTGCTCCGAACAATTGATTTCACATCGAAAGACATTCAGAATTAATCACCGTCTTATTTTTATGTGAACGAAACAAAGAAACAAAAAAAATAAAATAAAAATAAAAACATAGAAGTAGAAAGTCCAACTGCACAAATCAACCGGAATGGTTCAGAAACTAGAATGGTTTCTCTTAGTCTACAGATGAGGTTATCCTATTTGGAATTCTGGAAGGGACGTAGCTGAGTGGTGAGGCAGTAGGATTCCCTCACAATTACCTCTGTGTAGAACGTGAGTCGCCTATAAATTTGGGAAGACCAAAGGCGTTTGTAATCGTCATTAAGGGTACAAAAGTGCAATAAGACAGAAAGTCGAAGAGAGCCAGAGACCGCTTGGGGTGAGGACAGATGGTCACTGGGTGGCACAACATAGTCTGATACGCTTGTCATTCGCCTCAGACAAGGTCGTGTATCTCCAAACGGTCTTCTCATGGGAGATGTTCTATTTTCTAAGCTCGTTTCTGATTAACTGAATCATTGTTACTGTTATTGGGTTAACAGATATAACGAGCTTCTTATAAGATCATACATGTTTTGCATGCAATCTACTATAATTTTTCAAGTTATTTTTATCAATTCACTCTTTAATTTCTATCAATTTTATATTTTTATATATTAAATTCCAAATTTTATTTATCCTCGAACTTAACCCTAAACAATTCCTTTTTTTATCTTAAAAATATTCATATATGTAATCGCATATATAACTGGAGATATTTTTATTCATTGGATATAAAATATTTTAACTTTTTACAAACAGATATGCCATATCTGCTACTGGAAATCATTTTATATAGTCATTGTGTTAGATAAACGAGTATATATATACTTATATAAATTCTTAACTTATTTCAAAATGTATACTTGACAGGATAGAAAACATATTTTAGAACAAAGAAAACTGCATTACATCTATGCCATCTTTCACACATCTATCATTAACCGTAAGGATGGAGGATGTGTAAAGCGTAAAAAGTCTAGAGAGTTGTGAAAGTTTTAACAACGTCCAGACAAGAGTGGAGTATTTTATCATCCAATATAACGGTAGAGAATGCACGGTACATCACACTAGTTCCTATCTTATAGCAATGTCAGCAAATTTATTTGGGCGTGGAATGGTGGCCTGCCGGCAAGATCTATCGAGCTCACACGAGGAGAAAACTGTCACCTCCAGACCCATCGCAGACGTCACTGAAGAAATCCAACGTAACTACAGTCTTGATCGGACACAATTTTCTGTCGGGCGCCATAACGACGTATGCTCCAATTCCCACAAATGTCGTTGTAGCGGACATGTAGTTTTTCAACAGAAGAAATGGCTCATCTGTTCACTGTTCCTGTTAGAATTGCCGATGAACTAAGATATTCTATTATGAGCAATGGCAATCCCGCAATATTTACCTCTATAGTTTGCAAACGTATTTATTAATGCCACTAATAAAAAAATATTCTTGTATTCTCGATCCCTAGCAAACTGTGAAAAATGTGCACAGGTTATGTGTTTGTATCCTAAACTAGATTGCTACAGCACATAACTCTAACCGAAATTGTCAGTTTGCAATTTTCGGTGCACTCGTCCTTACAAGGGCAAAGAATTCTTCATAATAAATATTCGACAAAATGGTTCTCCGTGGATTTAAATAACAAAGAGCAGCTCTCTAAACCTGCTACTACTAGCAGTATAATTAATTTGTATTGTTTTAAAAATGCATGACATGAAGAACTATTTTTACCTTAGAACGTTAAAGTTTAAATTAGTATATATATATATCAGTATACTTTTTATGCTGATATATAATATATATATCAGTAAAAAATATACAGTATATATCGTCTGTCCACGAAAGCCGCGCCTAGCTAAGGTGGATGAGTCCAAACGCGAAAGGGAGAGTCGCAGTCGATATAATGACGGGTGGGAATTATTGAATTAATATTATATTAAATTCTGTTAAATATACTATTTCCAACGTCGAAACTAACCATTTAGCATTCGACATTACAATAAACTTCCATTCAACTTCAGTTATCTTGCGTTTGTAAATATCCATGTGCAAAGCTGTCATCCCTATTTTGTCACTGGATTCGTTCAGTTAGTGCACGCGTACTTGTTTCGATAGTCGCAGCTAAGCTGGTCGGACTGTATTTCGTAACTAACATTATGAAATTTAGCACAGTGGTTCTCAATCACTGTGCCGCGGCACAATAGTGTACCGCCAAACTTTGGACGGTGTGCCGTGAAAAATTAAGAATGAATTATATGCATGTATAAGAATTGTATGTATGTAATTGTACGAATCATATATATTAATAGTGAAATGTGGTTGGCTGGATATCCCTTTTGCAGTCGAATTACTGTACCGATTCCTGTAAATAGGGTATCATTAGAAAAATCTAACCTTCGAATTTCTGCGACAACCAAAATTTTTTGTCGTTATTCATAATTAAAAAATTAAGTAATAAAAATTAAATTAAAATTATAGTTTCTTTAAAAAGACAAAATCCGCAGGAGCGCTATAACTTAATAAGGGCTAAAGCTCTGTATATAGAGAGTACCGCAACTAGCGTTCGTCTGCTTACTCGCCGCCATTTTTGTCCTTCCTGATTTCAGTGGCAATTGAATCTTCACGTTAAAACGTGATTGCTTTACTTTTGGTATTGGTTAAAAAAAAAAAAATGAAATGGAAATCAATGGGATAATTCAAATTCGTCCAAATGCTTTGATTTAATCATATGCACACTTTTTTTGTAAGAATACAAAAGAAAATAAAAACACTCAGAAATAGAGAAATATAATGAGGTATCCAGAAAATTTAATAAAATAAAGCCAGTTTCTTTATTCTATCAACAAGTAAAATTGGTATTTTGGGATTATCCCATCGACTTCTCAGATAGTTTTAGATCACGTGGTTCTTTAACAACGGAATTGTCTATTCGAATTTTATACATTAGTCGGTGGGCAGCGAAATTCTGTTGTGTTAAATACAGGGACGTAACTATGGGTGGGCCATGGTGGGCCATGGCCCATGCATTGAAAGTTCTGGCCCATGTGCTGGCCCACCCTGATTATATAATCCGAAACGTAAAATTGAAAACCGCAAGAGTTCAACTCCACATAACCCAAGACGCCTTGAGTTTTGTAAAAATGAAAATTTACAACCGAATACATTAAACATCTCATAATCCAAGACGCCTTGAATTCCGTAAAAATGAAAATAAAAAAACCACAAGTATAATTTAAGCCCACATAATTTCACGCTAATCATCGTACATGCAAAATTTCTCCACTTGCGGCGCCACCTACGTCGTTGGTATAGCTTAGGCTTAGCATCCAGCTGTTACATAGCTTTTCGCTCTCAGTTTGCGTTTGTCTTTTTATTTTTCAGCATAGTTAAGCTAATTCATTATGGACTTTAGCAAATTGATGTTTCTGAACTTAAGAGACAATAAAAAAATATTGGAACAAAAAAAACAAAACCAGAACTCGGACAAAAGCCGAGTTAACTGAAAATTAAGTGATATTAAGCCATGCTTATTATAAACTTGCATAAATCACATTGTAAG